>JAQZBX010015386.1:0-37589 GCA_029593785.1 Cabassous unicinctus
CCCATAATTGTAAAGGCATCTATTTCTCCACTTAGTTTTTCCAGTGTTTACCTCATGTATTTTGAGGTACCTTGGTTAGGTGCATAGATGCTCACGATTTTTCTTTCTTCTTGAAAGATTACCCCTTTTACTAATATATAGTGTCTGTCTTTGTCTCTTACAATAGTTTTGCATTTAATGTCTATTTTGTGTGATATTAGTATAACTGCTCCTGCCCTTTTTTGGTTATTGTTTGCTTTTAAGATTGTTTTCCAGCCATTCACTTTCAGCCTCCTTGTGTCCCTGGCTCTAAGGTGGGTTTCTTGTTGAAAACATATAAATGGGTCATATTTCTTTATCCATTCTGCCAATCTGTGTCTCTTGACTAGTGAGTTTAATCTATTAACATTCAGTGTTATTACTCTCAAGGAATTACTTACATTAGCCATATTTTTGCTGGGTTTATGTATGTCAGATGTTGTTTTTATTTCTCTTTTTGTCTTTTTAGTTGTTCTTATACTTTCCTCCAACTCTCTTTCTCCTGTTTTTTCCTTTCAACCTGCAGAACTCCCTTTAGTATTTCTTGAAGGGCAGGTTTCTTATTGGCATACTCTCTTAATTTCTGTTTATCTGTGAATATTTTGAACTCTCCATCATTTTTGAATGCCAGCTTTGCTGGATGGAGAATTCTTAGCAGGAACTTTTTTTCTTTTAGTACCTTAACTATGTCATACCACTGCCTTCTTGCCTCCATGGTTTCAGATGAGAAATCAGCACTTAATCTTATTGAACTTCCCTTGTATGTGATGGTTCTCTTTACTCTTGCTGTTTTCAGTATTTTCTCTTTGTCTTGAGCATTCGACAGTTTGACAAGTATATGTCTTGGAGTAGGCCTGTTGGGATTTATACTGTTTGGGGTGTGCTGCACTTCCTGGACATGTACATCCATCTCCCTCATTAGGGTTGGGAAGTTTTCAGCCATTATTTCCTCCAAACTCCTTCTGTCCTCTTTCCTTCCTTTTCTGCCTCTGGGATGCCTATAATGCATATGTTTGTGTTCTTTGTGTTGTCATTCAAATCCCTAAGTCACTGCTGGATTTTTTATTTTTATCTATCAGTTCTACTATCTGTTTAATTTCAGATGTACTGTCTTCCACATCACTAATTCTTTCCTCTTTCTGTTCAAATCTGCTGTTAGGTGCTTCCAGGGTATTTTTGACTTCTTGGATTGTGCCATTCATCACCAGCATATCCATTATCTTTTTATGTATGTTTACAATTTCTTCAGTATGTTCTTCCAGTGTCTACTTAATATCCTTGATCTCTTTCACTTCATTTAGTTGGTACATGATATTTGTTCAGACAGCTTTGATTAGTTGTTCAATGTTCTTCATCTCTTCCTGGTTTTTAGTTTGTTCATTAGACTGGGCCATGTCTTCCTATTTCTTAGTATGGTTTGTAATTTTTTGTTGTTGTCTGGTCATCTTTTTTATCTTGATGGGTTTATTCAGTTGATTAGCTTCTTTCTCTACTCTAGGGTTTTATTTTGCTGCTTTGTGTGTGTGTGTGTGTGTGTGTGTGTGTGTATTTTCTCTTTGACACTTTGTTCCTCTTATTCTATTTCCTTGCTCTTGTCTATGTTCCTTTGAAGGAAAATGATTAAGGCCAGAGAAAGTGAAAGAGGTAAGAAAAGAAAAAGAACAATAGTAATAATAATAGTAAAAGTTATAATATCAATGATATAAGACCTTGGAAAATGAATATTTAACTCATGTAAGCAATGTAGAGTAATAGGAATAAAAATGTGGAACACCAACAATGAAATGGGAAACTGAATAGAGAAAAATATATAGAATGAATTAAAAGGCCAGAATGATGAGGAGAGAGGGAAAGAGAAAAAGAAAAGATAAAAAGAAAAAAGTTAATAAAACAAAGAAAATAGGATAGATAAGATAGAATAAAAAAACAGAAAAATTGAGGACTAAACAAAGAGAGGTGGAATGTAAGAACAACAACAGAAAGTGGAAGATAGAAAGATGAAGGAAGGAAAAGAAATGGCATTGACAGACAAAATTGGTATACACAGAAAAGGGGAAATCAAGAAAGAGGAAACACAGCACACAAGAAAGAAGCCAGCAGCACCTAATTAAGAAAAAAAGAAAAAGAATAAAATGGAGGAAGAAAGAGGACAGAAAAACAAAAACACAAAAAACAAACAAACACACAAGCAAGCATTCAAACACAAACTAAGGAAAAACAGCCTTCCCTCTTAGGCCCCTGAGGAACTTCTCAGGCTGCTGGTCTTCATCAATCAATTACCCTGAAGCCTATCCTCCGCAGGTTTTGAAGCAGGTTTTAGCAAGTAAACGAAGTTAATTTTTTTTTTTTTTAAGTAACCTTTTTTTTTAGGAAAAATAAGAGACCCAAGAGAAGCTAATACAAAATTAATGTCTATGTTCTCCCTGTCCAGTATCAACTGGGTGTTTGATATCCAGGTGGGTCACTGCTCTAAGGGGAGCCAGGAATTGAACTAGGGGCCTTGTATATTCAAAGTGGAATCTCCTCCACTGAGCTAACCTTTCTTGTTGGGTCTATTAGCTCTTCAGAAAGCTATCCAGTCACTTTCCCTAGGGCACGTTTGACTCTTTGCAGTTGGGTAGATTCCTGCTGGTTAGAAGCCTGTCTGTTCCTGCCCCCTTTCTATTCTTGTTGCTTTCTCTCCCAGGGCAGCAGGATGCAATAGCCTGTGTGAGGGCATTCCCCCTCACCTCTCCGGGTCAGGTTGTGTTCCCTTCTGAAATTCAAACAGTACCCTGGCGACTGAACTCACCACAGAAAAATGACTCTCAACCATCTTCCAGACCACCCCTCCTCCCAGAGGACCCTAAATAAGCTCTTGGAAGCTTATTAAATGCTTTCTACTGCCCGCCCCCTTAGAGGAGTTGAAATTTTGATAGTTTTCAGCACGGGACTAGTCAATTGCCTGACTCCACCCCCTCCGAGGTCAAGTTTCTCTACCCCAGGGCAGTTAGGTAAATCAGGCTGCCTCAGCAGATTAGCCTCTCTGCTCTTCTTAGTGCTACCTCGAGCTGGCCAGTATGCACCCCAAAGCCCAAATGGGGTCCAGGCAACCAAACCCACATAAAGGAAACCCCTTCCACCCCTTGCCAGAACCCTTCCATTTTCAGAGAATGCTCCCTCCGGCTGGGTGGTTGGCAGGTGTCGGAGTTCACAGCGGCTTCCTTCCCCGAGGGTGGGGCTCAGCCATCCAGTTTCTAGCCACAGAGGGAGAAACTCACGGTTTTACCTTGAGCAACCTATCCTCCTGTCCAGCTCCCTCCTGATTGATGCCCCAAAGCCTTCTGCTCTGTGGGTTCCCAAAACAGCCCACTCAGGCAGGATCTTACCCCCACTTAGCCATCCCTTGCGAAAGAGATGGTGAGAACCCTTTTATACCGACACCATTTTGCCGCTTCTCCCTTTATATTTTAATTTTAACACATTATTTAACACATAGATTCACAGATTTGAATTGTTTACTAAATTTTCACTCCATACTTGTCACTTTTCTTGGCATGTGGCAGAGGCCCCAAAGATCTTTGACAGACAGTCTTCAGGAAGAAAGCATCTCCTTGACGATGCCTTGATTTGGACATTCTCATGATCTCAAACTGTAAGCTAATAAATTTCCATTGTTAAAAGCTAACCCATTTCATGGTATCTGTTTTGAGCAGCCTAGGAAACCAAAACACCAGAAATAACTAAGGACATAATGTATTCATAAAAGATTGACTCCTGGAGGAAAATATAACAGTTATTTAAATATATGCATCTAACAGAGCCCCAAAGCATATGAAGCAAAATTTGACAGAATTAAAGGTAGGATTACCAGCTTTATAATAATAGTTGGACATTTCAGTACCCCACTTTCAATAATGGATAGAACAACCAGACTGAAGATCACCAAGTAAACTGAGGACTTGAACCATAATGTAAACAAATTAGAACTCATAGACATATACAGAACATTTCACCTAAAAACAGCAGAATAGACATTCTTCTCAAGTGCACATGGATATTCTTCATAATAGACCATATATTAAGTCACAAAACAAGTCTTAATAAATTTTTAAAATATTTAAATCATGCCTAGTATCATTGCTGATTACAGTGAAATGAAACTGTGTATAAATAACAGAAGGGAAACTGAAAAAATTGCAAATATGTAGAAATTAAAAACACGCTTAAACAACCATTAAGTCAAAGAATAAATTACAAGAGAAATTATAAAATTCTTTGATATGAATGACAAGAAAACCTATCATACCAAAATATATGGGATGCAGAGAAAGCAGTGGGAATTTAAAGTTTTAAACACCAACATTAAAGTAGAAGAAAGATATCAAGCTGATAACTTAAATGTATACTTTAGGGAACTAGAAAAAGAAGGACAAACTAAACCCAAAGTAGCAGAAGGAAGAACATTATAAAGGTCAGAACAAAAATAAGTAAAATAGAGAATAGAAAAATAGATAAATCAATAAAATTCAAGTTGATTCTTTGAAAAGATAAATAAAATTGCCAAAATTTTAGCTAGATTAACAAAGAAAAAGACTCAAATTACTAAAATAATTTAAAAATGGGGACATTATATCAATTTTAAAGAAATAAGATGTATTAACAGAGAATGCAATACACTAAGAAACTGGATAACTTAGATGAAATGAACAAATTCCTAGAAACATTCAAACTACTAAAACTGATTTAAGAAGAAATAGGAAATCTGAATAGATCTATAACAAGTAAAGAAATTGAATCTATAATCAAAAACCTCCTGACAAATGAATAGCAAGTCCATCCATAAACTCTCACACATGTGGCCAATTAATTTTTGACAAAGGCTCCAAGACCATACAAAGGGGAAAATAGTCTTTTCAACAAATGCTGCTGGGAAAACTGAAAATATGCATGCAAAAGAATGAAAGTCGACCCTTACTGTTTTAGTTTGCTAAAGGATGCCAAGCCAATATATCAGAGATGCTTTGGCTTTTATAATGGAGATTTATTAACTTATAAGCTCACAGTTTCAAAGCTGAGAAAAATGTCCAAATCAAGGCACAAGGGGCCTTCTCCTCCCGACTCCATTGGAGTGGCTTTCTCTCTCCGGGGTTCCATTGATTTCAGCTTCTTGTTTTGTGGCTACCTCTCTCTGCTCCTATGGCTATTTCTCTGTGTTTCTCTCTATATTCATCCTGCTTATAAACGACTCCAGTAAGAGGATTAAGACCCACCCCTGGTCATGCCTTACTGAAGTAACTTAATCAAAGACTCTTAACGGAAGTAATTTAATCAAAAGGTCTCATCTGCCATAGGTTCAGACCTACAGGAGTGGATTTGCTCTAAGGCAGGGGTTCTTGAGAAAGGGTCCATGAGCTTGAATTTAAATTCAAAAAAACATTATTCTTGTGGGGATGTGTTGGTACGGGTGTGATATATTTATTAAATAATACACAGTATAGTGTGGACTCAGTAGAAGTCCGTGGTTTTCACCTGACTGGCAAAGGGGTCCATGGAACAAAAAAGGTTAAGAACCCTTGCTCTAAGGACATGATCTTTTCTGGAGTCCAAAAAGCCTCAAACTACCATACTTCCCTTACATCATATGTAAAAAATTAACTTAAAATGGGTCAAAGCCATAAATTTAAGAGCTAAAACTATTAAAATCTTAGAAAAATCCAAAGAGGAAAATCTTCATGACCTTGGATTTAGCAATGGTTTCTTAAGTATGACACACACACACAGATACAGGCAACAAAAGGAAAAATAGATAAAGTAGACTTCATCAAATTTTAAAAAAATACTTTGTTCATCAAACAACACTATTAAGAGACAGAAAAGACAACCCACAGAATGGGAGAAAATATTTCAAGTCATATATCAGATAAGGGATTACTATCCAGAATATATAAAGTTCTGCTACAACTCAACAATAAAAAACAAGCAACTCAATTAAAAAATGGGCAAAGGGCTTCAATAGACATTTCTCCAAATAAGATACACAAATGGGCGATAAGCACATGAAAATGTGCTCAACCTCATTAGTTCTTAGGAAAATCTAAATCAAAACCTTAATGGAATACCATTTTACAATGGTAAATGTAAAGTTTACATTGGCTAATAGATTGGCTACTTATTTTTTAAAATGGAAAATTAAAGGGAAAAATGGTTTAAAAAATGAACCTCTCAATAAACCCTTGGCTGTTCCACACATCACCCATACAGGCCTGTGTCGCTAATCCTGAATCCCCTTTCCCGAAGGAAGTGTTAATTTTATCCATGTGGGATGTTACCTGCATAAATTTAACACTTAATTCGCTACCATTACACCCAGCTCCAGGTAAACAACAGGTGTGGTATTGAAAGTCTGGCACCAAGCCACAGGGAGTATAATCTTCAGCCAAACAAATACTTGCTTGTGTTCTCTTAAATGGGTATAACGTACCAATTCTAACCCCTCTAAAACATCTCACTTTTTGCTCCTAGTTTCCTAAGTGGGATTTATGCCAACATCTTTCTAGACTGGGCAGAGACATTTACTGCTGTGCACAACCAATGAAATTCCCCAGGGGCTCCCAAACCCCAACCACCGTGGTGGAATTGTTCACCACCAGGGTCAATTGACAAAAGATGACCCTGTGGGCAGGTTTTCTGGCAGAGGAAGTAGAAAGTTACTTGACTGCCTTTTTCCGGTAGTGGAGCACTGGAAGTGATGGCTCAGGCCACCACAGCTTTAGTTGTAATTGGTCCAGCAGTGAGCAGCTGATAAGCTGCCAGGTGTGAGGATCGTGGGTTGGCTTCAATGTTTTGGATGGTTTGCAGCAGCATTTTAGTCCAACTTTTTAAGTTGTTTTTAGATGTTAGTAACTTCAGTAGGTGTTTTAAAACTTCATTTACACACTTCACTAAACTGGCAGCTGTTGAATGTAGGGTAGGTGGAAGTTCCACTGGATGTGATTTTCTTCTGCCTATTTTTGATCTCATAGGCAGTGAAGTAGGTGCTTTGGTCACTGTCCATAGTGATGGGGAGTCTATATGTTACAATTAATTTCTGTAATCCCCAGATGGTGGCTTTCTGGTCATCCTCTTCTCTGGGAAGGCCTGTAGTAGGACTGTGGCTGTGTCCACAAAAACCAGAACATACTTTTGTCCTTCTGATACCAGTAAGGATCCAATATAGTTTATTTGCCATCTAATGCATGGCAGGTTTGCTCATGCCAGTTGTTTTTGTTGATGTGTCATGGTCCAAGGCTGCTGCATCTAGCATGCAGGGTACTGATTGCAAGCGTTAGGATGTCTGAATATTTCAATGGCAGTACCACTTCCTTTGAGAGGGCCCATAGGGTTTTTTGTTCTTTGTGACCCACCTTACAATGTAGCCATTCAACCATGTTGTTCATCCACACATTTTCCAGAGCTTGCAAATGAATTAGTTGATTTACCTGCTGATTTTCCAGAGGCATTTGAGCAGTATGAGCAGCTACATGAGAAACAGGCACTTTTGTTACTTTTAAATGGCCTATAATTTTTTATATTTTCTCTTCCTATAAGGGTTTAGTTAAAATAGTTTATTTTTGACTTTACCATTGAGGCAACCACATAGGCCCTTGTATATGGTCCAGGTGTCGGGTAAGGAGGTTATTGGGCTGCCTTTATGCATAAGCACTAGCCAAGCAGCTCATAGCTTAGCCCATTGACTGCTCTGCCCTGTACTATCTTTCACTTAGATGGTGTCAGTACTGGGCTGCACAACAGCCATCCAAGGGCATGGATTGCCCTTAGCTGACCTGTCAGTGTATCAGAATGGGCGTTACTTCTTTTATTACATTTTCAGGCAAGGTGTTACTGTGTTATCAGTGGAATGTGGGCCAAAAATGGTGTACGCCACGGGTCCCAGAATGCCATGTAGTTCAGCATTTTGGGGGCTATTGGCCATAGTCCCTGGTTATTGTAGATACACTTTCTATCTTGGTAGAGTTTGGCTCTGCCCTTTCTCTGAGGCCGGTTTGTTTGACATGTTTGTTTAATCCAGCCAGAAATGGGAATAGATGTGCAGACCCCTACTGGGAGAGCTTTCATAATAGTTTTTGTTTGTAGGAGGGCATTGTATGTGGCACAGAGTTGTTATTCTAGGGGGATATATCTGTTTTTCATCCCTTTTCACAGTTCAGACCAAAATCCTAGGGATATCCTTTTACTTCCTTGCCTCTGCCAGAGGCCCCCATTCATACCCTTCTGGTCAGTGTGGGCTATTTCCAATTCACATGGCTGTCCCTGCATTAAAACTCCCAAGTCTTGTATTCGCTTTACTGCTGTCTTAGCCTATTGGTAGTCTTCCTCCTCTGGGGTTCCCCAGTCCAAGGTAGCCCTCTTTTTTATTCACTGGTATAGGAGTCTTACTATTTGGGCTAAGTGGAGGGGTGTTAAAAAGGCCACTAAAATTCCAACAATTTTACAAAACTATGCAGTTGCTTTGGTGATTGGGGCTGGGGGAAATGCTGGACCTTGTCAATAACTGTCTTGGGGACAACGTAAGTCTTACCAGACCAGATAACACCCCGGTATTTGACTGAGAGCCCTGGCCCTTGTAGTTTGTTGTCATTTACTGGCCATCCTCTGCTTTTGAGGTGGGCCACCAGATCAAGTGTGGCCACTTCCAGTAGCTGGAATGAGTCAGAGGTTAGCATAATATTAACATGTAATGGAACATAACGATCCCCTCCAGAATACCCATTTAGACAGTTCTGCAATTACCATCCTGTGACATATTGTGGGGGCTGTGGAGATCACTGTGGGAGAACTTGAAAGGCTCACTGACTCCCTCCCATGTGAAAGCAGACTGCTTTTGGCTTTGGGGTGCTATGGTTATGCTAAAGAGTGCATTGGCCAGCTCTAAAATAGTGTGATAGATACCTAGAACCTCTCTTATTTGTTCCATCAGTTGAGCAACGTGCAGCACTGCAGTGGCACAATTTTGTTTCATTCCCTATAATTCACCATCATCCTCTATGAACCATTCAGTTAATTCTTTCAAGCTAGACTGAGCTATTAAAGGGGCTTTTGGCAGACGGAATAATATTCACACAATGGTGTTCTCAGACAGTTTACCCTATTTCTTTATGTCCCCAGGCAGTGGGTATTGCTGTATGGCTACTGTGCAATTGGGAACTGGGAGTTCAATGGGCTACCACTTAGCTCAGCCTCGCATAATTGATTTAATTAACTGCACCCTTAGGGGAAATTTATCTATTGATGTTGACAAAATTAATCCAGATATGGATGCTTAAAATGTATTCAGGTATAGGGACTATGTATAGGAAGTAATTGGCTAATTTGCATTGTAAGAGAGACCTGTTTCACCTTCACTGTTCCAACCCAGTATTGGCCAGCAGGGGACCCAGGGAACATTCCGCTCCAGTATTTAGGACAGCTAAAACTTTCCGTTTATTGTGGGGAGACCAGTGGATAGTGAGTTCAACGTGAGGCCTCCGGTCCCTTGAAGTGGAACAGATTGCCGGGTGAGTTTGGCCTCCCCCATAATTTATTGGGGCTAGGGCAGCCCATCCCCCTATTCTAAAGGCCTTTTTAGCCTTCTGTTCGGGAGGGGCCGGTGGTACATTGCGGAACTTTTGTGCCGACTTTAGCTTCCTCCACAGATCACTAAGAATGAATCAGTTTTCGTGTTTATCTTTTCTTTCAGTATCCCAGCTGCTAGCAAGTCAATCTACATTTGTTTCTTAGTTACTTAAAAAAAATTTCTTTTCATCAGTCTTTCATCCAAACCCTGTTTCCATTGCCCTCCTCCCATCTTCACGCTACCACCAGCCCATTTTTTTGTTGTTGCTTTTTTGTTTTGTTTTGTTTTTATCTGTTCAGTTTCTTCTAGATCAACTATGGCTTGAGCGGCTTTGGACACAAGGTCCTCGACAATGAGACTGAAGGTGGAAACATGAGAACCATGCCATTGTTCTGGGGCTGATTGTAAGATGATATCTCGCCTGCCCATGGCAAATAATTCACTGTCATGCCGAAAGTGCTTAGCATAAATAGCATGTTTCATTTCCAATTCCCTTATTATATCCTGTAACACTTTGATGGGTGCCCAGCGAATCGGCGGCCCTCCCAGTATTTCTCCTTGATTGGGCCATGCCTGTGGCAAGCCTAAAATAACCAATTTAAAAGAGACCGCATCCCCTGACTGTAAATGGCTGTATAGAGGCACTGTGGTGGGTGATATGCATGGTAACACTGACCAGTTTAGACAATTTACTGCCCAGGAGGACTATACCCTCAGCCCCTTGATCCCACAGGTGCAGTAACCAACCAGCAACTAATTTTTTTTTTTACCTTTTGGGGAAACTTTGCCCCTAGTTCTACTTTCTCAGACAATCATATGACGGGTGGCTGGAATTTCTTTTTCTGGATCCATGTAAAGGAATCTCTTAGCCTTCATCTTTGTTGTCATAAGAAGCCTAGCCTGCAGGGTTTACTGCTATTTTTTTCTTCCTAATCTACTTCATCCCCCTCTTCATTCAATGTACCACTTTCACAGGGATTCCACTTTCATGGGTCCCACTGCGGTCAGGAACTGAGGGCTCATACTAGCAGCTGCGATAAGCCACGGCCTTTCAGCCAAGCCACCCTGTAGGCAAAGGTTTTTATCTTTGTTGGCACATGCTACTTTCACGTCGTTTTCTCAACCCAACTCGTTTTCTAATTGGCTGAACTTTGCCTCCTCCATGAGTTGTGGTCGATGGCTGCCTGGAATGCCATCTTCAGTGGCCATCCTACTGCTGCAGCTGCTTTCTGACGCTCTGTTTTTCTTTCTCACACCAAGAGTTTTTAAAACCTTTGTCAGGCCTTTTCATGTTCTCAGGGCATCTCTGTAACTCACACACTGATTCCCAAGTGTCTAAAACCCACACCATAGCCCCCACATAGAGGATGTGAGCCATCCTGGAATTTCCCCTGCGGAGCCTCCCTTTCCGGACCCACCTGTTGTCTTCTTTGTGACCAATTATGCTGCTGTAGAAACACAGCCTCTGGTCCCAGAGTGTTGCCGCCCTTCATCAATAATGCCTCGGAATGACAGGAAGGAATCATACAATTGTGTATTTAGGGAAGCTTACGTACAGGAAATGTGGACCGGGGTGGCAGCTGAACTCCAAACAGCATTCTGCAATGTGCAGGAGGTTACATGAGGATTATATAGGAGAACAAAGAAGGCATGGAGCCAAACCAGGAATGTTCTCAGGAAAGCGTAAGAAACCTCTTGGTGCATGTTTGCAGGGGCTTTGTACAAAACAATTCCAGCCCTCACTCCTCACAGAGCAGACTTTCTACCAGCATTATCTGCCCTACACACCAGGTAACTTCTGATTAAATAAATACTCCCTCGTTCCTTGAGGATTGTCCAGGGCCCTTGGAACACTTTCCATACTGTTCTCAGGAAAGAAAGAGAGGAGGAAGGTAGGGAAGAGCAAGGTTTGCACATAAGAAAATATTCACCTTCCACCCACCTATATCCCCTTGGCACTTACTCTTCCTGCACATTCCAATGGCATCTTACTGCAAATACCTGAGACCTTCCATCTGAGTGTTTCTTTTGATTCCCATATGGACAAGGCCAGAAGTGCTAGGGGGTTATGATATATGAAGCTCTATCCAGTGATAAAAGGACGTTGGAATAAAAGTGCCCCAGCTTTCTCAGTCATCTGAGGGGGAACTTAGAGGCAGGTTTTACGTTCTTTCCTAGAGCACCTCAAGGGGGTTCCACAGAGAGAAACTGCTTGACACAATCCCATTTTGTGGCTTTCTTCTCTTCCACATTTCCCTTCCCCACTTTCCTACCATGTTTCTTGACATCAATTTTCAATTTTCAAATAAATCCCTTGCTCTGAAATCCTTGTCTCAGGGTGTGCTTCTGAGAAAACACAACCTAAGACCCCCTCTATACATTATATTATTTTTAATAATAATCATATTATTAAAAAGGAGTTATGATGAGGATGAGTCACTCAGCAAACACAAAAGCAGTATAATGAGGTACTTTAGAGTGTGGGTTCTACAACAAGCCTACTTGGGCTTGAATCTTAAGATCCATTTATTTGGAGAAGATCGTGGAAAGATGGTGGAGTAGGAATCTCCAGGAATCAGTCCCTCCACCAGAACAACTATTAAACAAGCAGGAACTCTGTGAAACAACTATTTTGAAACTTCAGAGTCCAGTAGAACATTGTGTAGCATACAGGGAAGAGAGAGGGGAAGAGGCTGGTACACTGTGGTAAAAGAAGTGATTTGCACTCTCTCCATGAAGGCAACAATTACCTATCCCCAACCTCATGGCATGCAGCAGTAAGGTATTGGCACAGCTTCCTGGTGTCAGTGTGGGACAAAAAGACCCAGTTCCCCAAGATCCTGGGGTATACAGTCTGAGTGTTGATAACTACTTTAGATTAGCTACTACAAATCACTGGGGACCTGGATCTGAGTGTGGCCATTGTTCCAAACTGCTCTGGGAAAAAGCATAGGAGGAGACTTAAAGACAGTATTCTTGCTCAGAGTTGTGGAGGACGGTTGAAGAGCTGCATTTGCTGGACAGATGCTCAGACAAGATAATGGGCCAAGTTCCTGGTGCCCTTCTTGGTTCTTCCAGCATCCCGTTTTCAGAGCAGTTTGGAACCAACAAGCACTCCCTTTGAGGCTCCCTAGCCTTGTTCCAGCTGGGAAAGACTGACTTGGGAAACTCCTATCTGGCATGCCCCATTCCCAGAATTTACCTTTCAGGCAAAAGCAACTTGAGACAGTGAAAGCAAAGTAAGAAGAGACTTGGGCCAAAGGCTTACTTGCTTTATGTGCTGGAAAGGAACACCTGAGAGAGGGAGAAGGTCTGTTTCCTGGGTAGGAGCATTCAAAATCCTATAAACAAGGGAACTCCTAAGGCTACTAGAAAGCACAAGCCCAAGCCCAAAATAAAACACAAGCCCATAAAGACAGGGAACCCCATACTTTGCATTTACTTTGGGTTAACCTTCTTGATAGGGGGCTGAATTCTGCATGTCAACTCAAAGCCAATTTGCAAAGACTGTGAAAGGTGTTCTTTGCTTAGATTTGCTTGGATTTATTAGTTTGTGATACTCAAGAAAATCTCTGTCATATCACTATCTGGATACAAAAATCAAGAAACAGACAACTCAAGGAATAAATCCTTGAGTTAAGATTTTAATATTTAAAAACATACAGTGTGCAAAAAAAGATTAAAAGACAAAGAAATAGGAAACAATGTCCCATCCAAATGAACAGGATAAACATCCAGAAAACATCACTGAAGATCAGACTGTTAATCTACTGGACAAAGACTTAAAAAAAAAAAACAACACTTCAATATGCAGAAGGAAAATACAGAGAAAAAACCAAAGGATATCAGTAAAACAGTCAATATGCTCAAGGAGATGAAGGAAAATACAAAGAAAGAATTAAAGGATACCAGGAAAACAATGAATGGGCAACATGAGAATCTTAATAGAGATAGGTATTTTTAAAAGGACCCAAACCAAATTGGAGTTGAAGTCCATAATAACTGAAATGAAAAATTCCAAGGAGGGTTTCAACAGCAGATTGGAGACGGTAGAAGGAAGAATAAGTGATCTCAAAGACAAGACAATTGAAATGACTAAGGCCAATATGCATTATAAGAGTCCCAAAATAAAAGAAAGAGAAAAGGGGGCAGAAGGAATATTCAAAGAAATAATGACAGAGAACATCCCAAACTTAGCAAAAGACATGAGTATGCACATCCAAGGATTCCTGAGAACACCAAACAGGATAAACCTGAAGAAAAATGCATCCCATCACATATTGATCAAACTGCCAAATGCAAAGGATCAGGGGAGAGTTCTGAAAGCTGCAAGACAAAAGCAATGTGTTATGTTCAAGGGAATACCAATTAGATAAAGTGCTAATTTCTCATCAGAAACCATGGAGGCAAGAAGGCAGTGGGTTGAAATACTGAAAATGCTGAGCGAAAACAATTGCCAACCAACAGTTTTATATCTGGTGAGACTTTCTTTCAAAAATGAGGAAAAGATTAAGACATTACCAGATAAAAGAAAAAAATTGGGGGAAGTTCATTACCACTGGACCTGTCCTATGAGTAATGTGAAATAGGCTTCTTCAGACTGAAAGGAAAGAACACTAGACAGTGGTTCAAAGAGCACAAAGAAATAGAGACCTCGAGTAAAGATAACCATATGGGTAACTGAAAATGCCAGTACAATTGTATTTTTTAGTATGTAACTCCACTTCCTACTTCTTATAGGTGCTAAAATGCAAATTCATAAAAGTAATGATAATCTATGGTTTTGGACATATAACATACAAAGATATAATTTGCAACAAGTGCAAAAAGGTAGCAGGATGGAGAGGTACAGGAACAGTGTATAAGTATGCTATTGAAGTCAAGTTGGTATCTAATAAAATATAATTTTTATAGATTTAGGGTGTTAAATTTTAACCTCATCATAACCACAAAGAAAATATATCCAGAAAAAATGGGAAAGGACTCAATATGGTACAGCACAAAATATCAAATAAATATTAAAGTAGGCATTAAATGACATGTTGAAGGACAGAAATGGTATAGGACTTACAAATACTAAATATCAAAATGGCAGAAAAAATCCCTGTGTTCTCATTAGTTATTTTAAATGTAAATGGATTAAACTCTCCAGTCAAAAGATAGAGAATGGATAAAAAAACATGCTCCAACTACATGCTTTTTACAACAGATTCACTTATATTCAAGATACGAGTAGGTTGAAAGTGAAAGGATAGGAGAAAATGTACCCATGCAAGTTGTAAACAAAAGAGGTTAGCAATACTAATATCAGATAGTCTTTAACTCAAATATGATTATGAGGGACAAAAACAGTCATTACATACTGATAAAGGAGTCAATTTAACAAGAAGATGTAACAGTTTATATATATATGCACCTAACAGCAGACCCCCCAAATATATGAAGCAAATATTGACAAATTTGAAGGGAGAAATAGACAGTTCTAAATTAACAGTAGGAGACTTTAGTATACCACTTTCAATCATGGATAGACCATCTAAACAGAAGACAATAAAGGATATAGAAGACATGAACAACAACCAGACCTAAGAGACATATATATAGAACACTTCACACAACAATAGACTACACATCCTTCTTGAGTGGTTATGGATCACTCTACAGTATAGACCATAAGTTAGGTCACAAAACAAGTCTCAATAAATTAAAAAATATTGAAATAGCACAATGTATCTTCTCTGACCACAAGGGAATGAATTAGAAATCAATAACAGAGGGAGAAATGGAAAATTTACAAATATGTGGAAATTAAACAATGCACTCTTAAAAAACCAATGGGTTAGAGTAAGCCACAAGCAAAATTGGAAATATCTTGAGTAAATGAAAATAGAACATATCAAAACTTATGGATGCAGCCAAGGCAGTGCTGAGAGAGAACTGTGTAGCTCTAAATGCTTACATTAAACAAGAAGAAAGATTTCACATCAGAGATCTTGCCTCAAAACTGTAGGAATGAGAAAAAGAGCAAACAACCCAAAGTGAGAAGAAGGAAGGAAATAAAGATTAGAGCAGAGATAAATGATATAGAGAATTAAAAAACAACGAAATCAACAAAATCAAAAGTTGATTCTTTGAAAAGATCAATAAAATTGACAAAATTGTAGCTACACTGACAAAGAAAAAAATAGAGGACAGAAATATCTAAAATCAGAAATGAAAAGGGGGATATAACCACTTACCCCAAAGAGGTAAAAGGACTATAAGAGGAGATTATAAACAACTGCATGCCAACAATTTAGATAACCTAGCTGAAATGGACAAATCCCTAGAAACACACAAACTACCTACCATAACTCAAGAAGAAATAGAAGGGGAGTGGATATAGTTCAGTGGTTGAGCACCTGTTTCCTATGTATTAGGTCCTGGGTCCAATATCTGGTACCTCCTTAAAAAAAAGAAGAAGAAGAAATAAAGGATTCCAGCAAGCTAATAATTAGTAAAGAGATTGAATCAGAAATTTAAAAGCCTTCCAACAATGAAAGGCCCAGCAGCAGATGGCTTCACAGGGGAAATTTGCCAAACATTCCATGAAGAATTAACACTAACCCTGCTCAAATTCTTCCAGAAAACTTAAGGAGGGTGTTTTAGGTTGCTAAAAGCTGCTGGAAGCAATATAACCAGAAATGGGTTGGCTTTTATAATGGAAATTTATTAGGTTGAAAGCTTACAGTTCTGAGGCTAGGAAAAATGTCCAAATTGAGGCATAAGGTGAAACTCTCTACATGAAGATGGTCAGCTGGAGATCTTGAACTCCTGCCACATGGCAAGGCACAGTGGTGCCTTCTCCTCCAGGTTCACTTTCTCCTTGAGCTCAGCTGTGGGTGAGCAGTCACATGGCAGGTCATAATGTTGGTGTTAGCACATCTCTCCCTTCTCTGGGCTTTGTTACTAGTTTTGCTTTGGGTTGCTCCATTTGTGGCTTTTCTGTATCCTGGGTTCATTGATTTCAACTTCTGGAAGGTTCTGTCTGTCACTGAAGCTTTCTTATCTATGTGTGAGGTTTTTGTTTTTTTTTAAAGATAGTTGGATTATACAGATGTCACATAAAAAATATCGAGGATTCTCTATTCCCCGCTCCCCATACCTCCCACATTTTCCCATATTAACAACATCCTTTATTAGTGAAGTACATTCATTGCAATTGATGAACACATTTTGGAGCACTGCCACTAAGTGTGGATTAAAGTTTACATTGTAGTTTACACTCTCTCCCACACAATTCTGTAGGTTATGACAAGATTTATAATAGCTTGTATCTGTCATTGCAATGTCATTCAGGACAATGCCCAAGTCCCAAAAATGCCCCTGTATTACACCTATTTTTCCCTCTCCCTGCCCTCAGAACCTCCAGTGGCCACTGCCTCCACATCAATGATATAATTTCTTCCATTGCTAGAATCACAGTAAGTCTATAGTAGAATACCAGTAAGTCTACTTTAGTCCATACTTCATTCCCCAATCTTGAGAATTCTGGGATAGTGATGTCCGTTCCACCTCTAATTGAGAGGGGGCTGTGATCCCATAGGGATGTTGGATGGGACTCTCCTGCTTGCAGTTGTAGACTCTCTTGGTTCCTTGGTATAGTAGTTGTTCATCATCACCTCCATGTTAGTTGTCCTGGGTTAGACCAATGAACTGGAAAGTAGGTGTTGCAACTCCATTGAGATTCAGGGCCCAGCTGGCACATGGAGAGCCCAAAGATTTAAGTCTCTTGGACATACACCTACCAACTCTAATACTAATTATAGGTTCAAATAGAAGGACAGAAGAGCCATGTGTAGGGAAAAACACAACTGAGTCCAACTCTGTCACTCTGGGGAGCATAAATTCCAAAGTAGGGCCCACTGGCAAGTCACCAAACTCCAGAGCTACCTACGCTGACTATAGTGTCTGGATGTCTCCAGAGCCCTCAAGAGCCCCGCTATTTGGGGTAGTATCTACTTTGGCAGTCAAAGAGATCCTGCTGAGATGTGCATAAGTGTAACCACTGGGATGACCTCTCAACCCACTTTGAAGTCTCTTAGCCAAATAAACTCATTTGTCTTTACCTTTTTCCCCTTTTGGCCAAGGTCTTTTCCCAGTTGCATTGTTAGTAAGTGCTTGGTAGTAATCAGTCCCTCAGTGCCAGGGAGGCTCATCCCCGGGAGTCATGTCCCACACTGGGGGAAAGGTAATGCATTTATATGCTGAGTTTGGCTTAGAGAGAGGCCACATTGGAGCAACAAGGCTCCCAGGAGGCAACTCTTAGGCACTCTATAATACTAGGCTAAGTTTCCATTTCAAAAGCAAAGGTTCATATGCACAGTCATCAATATGAAGGGCCCATCAATGGACCATCCTCCTTAACTAGTCATTGCCCCTGTACTCGAGGGATTCTTGCTGATCCATTAGAGAATGTGACAGAGATACCCAGGATGGGAATTTGATATTCCTTCAGTTATTTTGTGAATCTCCACCCACTGTGACAATGTCCCATGAACACTTGAACATATTTATATACATTATATATATGCCCAGGTGAGCTTCCTCCCATGTATACCCATCACTGACACCCCACACCAATGATCCTCCCCTGCCACAGTTGTAACCCTGCTGTGATCCAAATTTCTTAGAAAATAAAGCCAATAAAATAGCCACATTGGTATAAATTAAACAAACTGAGCAGACTCACAGAGTTAGAGTCTGGAAAGTAGGTTTATAAGAAGTAGAAAGAGAAGAGGTTGTGAGCCAATGCCCATGTTGGAAAAATATATGATAAGGTGGAAGTGTGTAGTTGTACAGTAGAGGGGCATGACAGTGGTGTAACGATACTTTTAGGTTGGGCAGTGCTGGTTTGTCAGGGGAGTGGAGTGGAGAGGGTGGGTTGGACTGTCCATGGTTGAAACTACAATACTGGGGATGCTCTTTTTGCAATATGGCAAGTGAGGGTTGCTGGTTTGGAGTGTTGGATGAGGGGGGCATTCAGAACAGGGTGCACTTGGGGCAGGCTTCTAGGGAGTGTGAGTGTTCATCTTGCCATAATGTGTTATATCAATGGGTGGAGACCCACATTATATATGAGGCTTTTATTCCTCAATTTATAAAGGATTCTAGTAAGATGATTAAGACCCACCCTGGGTCATGCCTTACTGAAGTGATCTAGTCAAAAGGAAAGTCCCTAACTGAATCTACTCAAAAGGTCCTCTATAATAGGTTTTATGCCCCCGGGAATGGATTAGCTTTAAGAAAATGATCTTCTGGGATCCACCCACCTTTGAACAGTCAAAGAGGGGCTATACCCTAATTCATCCTGCAAGACCAATATCACCCTAATACCAAAACTAGGTAAATGTATCACAAGAAAAAAAATTACATATCAATATCACTTATGAATTAAGAGGCAGAAATCCTCAACAAAATACTAGCATTCCAAATACAACAGCACACTACAAGAATTATGCACCATGATCAAGTGGGGCTTATTCTAGGTATGCAAAGGTAGCTCAACATAAGAAAATAAATTAATATTATACAACATATTAACAGAATGAAGAGAAAAACTACATGATCATCTCAATTGATACAGAAAGGCATTTGACAAATTTAACACCCCTTCTTAATAAAAACACATAGAAGACTAGAAATAGAAGGAAACCTTCAACATGATAAAGGGAATGTATGAAAAACCCACGGGTAAAATCATAATCAATGCTATGAGTCTAAAAGCTTTCCCTCTAAGATAAGGAATAAGACAAAGATATCCACGTCACCACTGTTACTCAACATAGTATTGAAGTTCTAGCCAGGGAAATTAGACAAGAAAAAGAAATAAATAGCACCCAAACTGGAAAAGAAGAAGTAAAATGTTTGCTATTGGCAGATGACATGATCCTATATATGGAAAATCCTGAAAATTTCTCCCTGTCAGCTATTACAAGGGAAAAGGGAAGGGAAGTTGGGGGCTCTTCTTCAGTGAATTCAGCCAGTGGAGCCTGCTTTGAATCTCAGCTCTGGCCAGAGGAAAACGAAGGAAAACCCCTGGGACGAAGTCTGCACTACATTAGTGAGTCCCTAGCATGATTTTGATAACTTATATCTCTAAAGAATATAGTTGCAAAAATCCTTAACAAAATACTTTCAAACAGAATCCAAAAGCACATTAATAGAATTATATACCACTATTAGGTGGGTTTTATCCCAGGTACGCAAGCGTGGTTCAATACAAGAAAGTCACTTACTGTAATAAAGCACATTGATAAGTTGAAGGAGAAAAATCACATCATCCTCTCAATTGCTGTAGAAAAGACTTTTGAAAAAATACAGCATCCTTTCTTGATAAAAACACTCCCAAATATAAGACTAGAAGAAAGCTTTCTCAATAAAGTAAAGTGCATATAGGAAAAACCAACAGCTAGCATTGTATTCAATGGTGGAAGACTGAAAGCTTTCCTGCTAAGATCAGGAACAAGACAAGGATGCTCATGTCACCAGTGTTATTCAATATTGTGCTAGAGGTTTTAGCTAGAGCAATTAGGCTAGACAAAGAAATAAAGGCACCCAAACAGGAATGGAAAAGTAAAACTTTCACTATTCATTGATGACATGATCCTGTATCTGGAATTTCCTGAAATATCTACAACAAAGCTACTAGAATCAATGGACGAGTTCAGCAAAGTGGCGGGATACAAGGTTAATATGCAAAAATCAATAGCATTTCTATACATTACTGATCTACAATCTGAGTTGGAAATCAGAAAAAATAATTCCATTTATAATAGCAACTAAAACATTCAAATATTTGGAATAAACTTAACCAAGGACATAAAGGAATTGTATTCAGAAAACTACAGAACATTGCTAAAAGAAAGTGAATAAGACTTAAATAAATGGAAGGAGGAAAGACATTCTATGGTCAAGGATAAGAAGACTAAGTATCATTAAGATGTCAGTTCTACCCAAACTGATTTACAGATGCAACACAATCCCTATAAAAATCCCTACAATTTTTTTTGCAGAAATTGAAAAAAACAATATTCAAATTTGTGTGGAAGGGTAAGGGGCCCTGAAGAGCCAAAAATATCTTTCAAAAGAATGAAGTTGGAGGATTATCACTTCCTGACTTTAAAGCATATTACTTAGCTACAATGGTAAAAACAAACAAACAAACAAACAAGCAAACAAACAAAAAAACAGCATGGTACTGGCATGAAGATAGACAGATTGACCAAAGGAACTAAATTGAGAACTTAGATCCTCACATCTACAAACCAGTGATTTTTGACAAGGCTGTTAAGCCCACCCAGCTGGGCCAGAGCAGTCTATTCAACCAATGGTGCTGGGAGAACTAGATAGGCATATTCAAAGGAAAGAAAGAAGACCTGTATCTCACAATTTATATCAAAATTAACTCAAAAATAGATGAAGAATTGAAATATAAAAACAACCACCATAAAACTCCTAGAAGAAAATGTAGGAAAACATCTTTAAGATCTTGTGGTAGGCAGTAGTTTCTTAAACCTTACGCCCAAAGCATGAGCAACAAAAGGAAAAATAGAAAAATGGGACCTCCTCAAAATTCAACACTTTTGATCCTCAGAGGACTTTGTCAAAAGCGTGAAAAGGCAGCCAGCTCAATGGGAGAAAATATTTGGCAATCACATCTCTGATAAGGGTTTAATATCCATGATATATAAGGAGATCACACAACTCAAAAAGAGAAAATATCCAATTAAAAAATGGGCAAAAGACTTGAAGAGGCAACTGTTCAGAGAAGAAATACAAATGGCAAAGAAACACATGAACATCACTAGCAAATAGGGAAATGCAAAACTACAATGAGAAATCATTTTACACCTATCAGACTGGCCACTGAAAAAGTTGAAAAACTGTAAATGTTGGAGAAGCTGTGGAGAGATAGGAACACTTATTCACTGTTGGTGGGAATGCACAATGGTAAAGCCACTGTGGAGGACTGTTTGGCAGTTCCTAAAGAAGTTGAATATAGACTTGCCGTGGGACCCAGCAATACAATTGCTAGGTATATACCCAGAAGAACTGAAAGCAGTGACACAAACAGATATTTGCACACCAATGTTCACAGCAGCATTACTCATGATAGCCAAAAGATGGCAACAACCCATGTGTCCATCAACTGATGAATGCATAAACAAATTGTTGAGTATACACACGATGGAATATTATGCAGCAGTAAGAAGTAATGAAGTTGTGAAGCATATGATAACATGGATGAAACTGGAGGATATGTTGAGGAAGTAAGCCAGATACAAAAGGACAAATACTATATGATTGCCCTATTATGACCTAAATATATTATGTGAAATATAAATATATCATGTGAAACATGAATATAGATAGAATTGCATATATAAAACCATTTTTCTTTGAAGCTGAACAAATATGTTAAAACTACAAAATGTCAATATCAGACAAAAAAAATTCCAAAACATTATACTAAGTGAAGGAGACCAGTCACAGAGTACTACAAATTGTATGATTCCATTTATATAAAATGTACATATAAATCAGTTTATAAAGATGAAATGAGATTATTTGTTATGTAGGTCTGAGGAAGGAATGCTTAGGGGTATGGAGTCTTTCTTTTTGGAGTAATGAAATTGTTCTAAAATTTTTGAGATGGTGAATATACAACAATGTGATTATACTAAATGCCATTGATTTTACACTTTGGATAGAAAAGCCAGAAACAGCAGTTATATACAGTGGTGGAAGTATAGAGAGATTTCTAAGTGAGGATTTTTCTTGTTTGTTTGTGTCTTTTTTTTTATTATTATTGAAATAATGAAAATGCTCTAATAATAATTGAAGTTATGAATGCACAAATATGTGATTATTCCAAATACCATTGATTGCACATCTTGGATGGATTGTATGCTTTATTAATATGTATCAGCAAAATTGTTTTGTTTTAAAAAAAAAAAACAACTATGGGACACCACAAAGGCAGTGCTGAGAGAGAAAATTAATAACCCTCAATGCTTACATTAAAAAAGAAGAGCTAAAATTGAAGACCTAACTACACACTTGGAGGAACTAGAAAAAGAACAACAAACTAATCCTAAACCAAGCTGAAGGAAAGAAATAGGAAAGATCAGAGCAGAAGTAATGAAATTGAGAACAAAAAACAATAGAGAGAATCAAGAAAATCAAAACTTGGTTTTTGAGAAGATCAACAAAATGAAAAAACCCTTAGCTAGACTGACAAAGAAAAAAGAGAGAAGATACAAATAAAATCTGAAATGAGAGGGGGGACATTACCACTGGCCCCTCAAATATAAGAGAGATCATAAGAGGATGCTATGAATAACTGTATGCCAAAAAACTAGAAAATGTAGATGAGATGGACAAATTCCTAGCAACACACAAACCACTTGCACTGACCTGAGAAGAAAAAGAGGACCTCAACAATCCAATCACAAGTGAAGAGATTGAAACAGTCATCAAAAACCTCCCAAAGATGAAAAGCCTGGGACAAGATGATTTCACAGGTGAATTTTACTACTCATTCAAAGATGGTCTTATATCAATCTTACTCAAGCCCTTCTGAAAAATCGAACAGGAAAGAATGCTACCAAACTCATTCTATGAAGCCAGCATCACCTAAATACCAAAACCGAATAATGATACTACAAAAAAAGAAAATTACAGACCAATATCTCTAATGAATATAGAGGCAAATATCCTTAACAAAATACTTTCAAACAGAATCCAAAAGCACATTAAAAGAATTATACACCATGATCAAGTGGGTTTTATCCCAAGTATGTAAGGGTGGTTCAACACATGAAAATCAATTAGTGTAATAAACCACATTGATAAATTGAAGAAGAATAATTACATGATCCTTTCAGTTGATGCAGAAAAGGAATTTGACAAAATACAGCACCCTTTCTTGATAAAAAAACACTCTAAAACATAGGCATAGAAGGAAGTTTTCTCAATATGGTAATGTGCATATATGAAAAACTTACAGCTAGCATTGTACTCAACGGTGAAAGACTGAAAGCTCTCCCGCTGAAATCAGGAACAAGACAAGGATGCCCATGTCACCATTATTATTCAATATTGTGCTAGAGGTTCTAGCTAGAGCAATTAGACTAGGTAAAGAAATAACAGTCACCCAAATAGGAACGGAAGAAGTCAAACTTTCACTATTCGCTGAAGACATGATCCTATATCTAGGATCTCCCGTAAAATCCACAACAAAACTACCAGAACTAATAGATGGGTTCAGCAAAGTGGCCGGATGCAAGGTTAATACGCAAAAATCAATAGCGTTTCTATCCACTACTGATGCAATCTGAGGAGGAAATCAGAAAAAAAATTCAATTTATAATAGCGACTAAAACAATCAAATATTTAGGAATAAACTTAACCAAAGACATAAAGGACCTGTATTCAGAAAACTACAAAACTTTGCTAAAAGAAACCAAAGAAGACTTAAATAAATGGAAGGACATTCCATGGTCATAGATTGGAAGACTGAATATCATTAAGGTGTCAATTCTACCCAAACCGATTTACAGATTCACTGTAATACCAATAAAAATTCCATCAGCCATTTTTGCAGAAGTGGAAAAACCAATTATCAAATTTATTTGGTATGGTAAGCGGCCCTGAATAGCCAAAAATATCTTTTAAAAGAAGAACAAAGTTGGAGGATTCTCACTCTGGACTTTAAAGCATATTACTTAGCTACAGTGGTAAGAACAGCATGGTACTGGCTTAAAGACAGACAGATTGACCAATGGAACCAAATTGAGAACTCAGAAATTGACCCTCACATCTACAGTCAAGTGATTTTTGACAAGGCTGTCCATCCCTCCCAGCTGGGTTAGAACAGTGTATACAAAAAATGTTCCTGGGAGAACTGGATAGCTATATCCAAATGAAGGAAAGAAGACCCGTATCTCACACCTTATACAAAAATTAACTCAAAATGGATCAAGGATCTAAATATAAAACCACAACCATAAAACTCCTAGAAGAAAATGTAGGAAAACATCTTCAAGATCTTGTGGAAGGTGGTAGTTTCTTAAACTTTACACCCAAACACAAGCAACAATAGAAAAAATAGAAAAATGAGACCTCCTCAAAATTCAACACTTGCACTTCAAAGAAATTTGTCAAAAGGGTAAAATGACAGCCAACTCAATGAGAGAAAATATTTGGCAGTCATATATCTGATAAGGGTTTAATATCCATGATATACAAAGAGATCATACAACTAAACAATAAAAAGACAAACTACCTGATTAAAAAATGGGCAAAAGACTTGAAAAGACAATTGTTGAAAGAAGACATGCAAATGGCGAAGAAACACATGAAAAAATGTTCAACATCACTAGTGATTAGGGAAATGCTAATCAAAAATACAATGAGATATCATTTCACACTTATTAGACTGACCGCTATGAAAAAGTCGGAAAGCTGTAAATGTTGGAGAGAATGTGGAAAGATAGGAACACTTATTCACTGTTGGTGGGAATGTAAAATGTTACAGCCACTGTTTAGGACCGTTGGGCAATTCCTAAGGCAGTTGAATATAGACTTGCCATGGGACCCAGCAATACCATTGCTAGGTATATATCCAGAAGAACTGATAGCAGAGACATGAACAAACATCTGAACATTGATATACATAGTGGCATTATTCACGATTGGCAAAAATTGGAAACAACCCAGGTGTTCATCAACTGAAGAATGGATAAACAAATTGTGGAGTATACACACGATGGAATATTATGCAGTGGTAAGAAGAAATGAAGTCATGAAGCATATGACAACTTGGATGAACCTTGAGGACATTATATTGAGTGAAGCAGGCCAGACACAAAAAAGACAAACACTGTATGACTACGCTATTATGAACTAACTATATTGTGTAAACTTATGGAATTAATAATAGAATATAGGTCACCAGAAAATAGAAGGAGGGTAAACAATGGAAAGCTAAGGGTTAATCTGTGCAGAATTGGTAAAAAGGTTGTTTGTTAATCTTTGGAAATGAATAAAAAAGGTTAAAGCATAGCATGGTGTTTGTAACTAGTAGTACTATTGAATCAGTATGACAGTGGTTGAAAGGGAAATTCTGAGGCCATGTATTTTAATAGAAGAAAAGCTAAAAACTGTAGCATGGGACTCTATAAGAGAGTAAAACCTCATGTATACACCAGTATGGGTGACATTGCATACATAAGACTTTTTTTTTTTTTCACAAAATAAAAATACACATATACTAGAGAGAAGGAAAAGTAATAGCAGCTATGTATGGCAGGGGCGGAATAAGAGAGATTGAAAGGTGATGAGTTGTGGCTGTTTGTTTTTTGTTTATTTTTATTATTATTGTAATAATGAAAGTGCTCTAAGAATGACTGAAGTGATGAAAAGACAAAAATGTGATTACACTAAATACCATTGAATGTACACTTTGGATGGATTTATGCTTTATTAATATGTATCAATAAAATTGATTTGTTAAGAAAAATAAATAAAATGAGTGAAAAAAAACCTTAGCATGTGTATTAGTCAGCCAAAGGGGTGCTAATGTGAAATACCAAAAATGGGTTGGTCTTTATAAAGGGTATTTTGGGTTGGAAGTCCACAGATACCAGGCCATAAAGCATAAGTTTCTTCTCTCACCAAAGTTCATTGCCACGTGTTGGAGCAAGACAGTTGCCGACGTTTGCCAGGGTTCAGGCTTCTTGTGTTCCTCTCTTCCCAGGGCTGCGTTTCTCTCCGGGCTTAGCTACTCTGGTTCCTCCACAAGGTCACCTGTAGACTATCAGGCGAACAGCTTGCTTCTCTTCTCCTGGAGCCTTCTCTCCAACATCAAAACTCCAGCATCAAAACTGCTTCTCAAAAAAACTGCCTCTCAAAACTGCTTCAACTCTGTTCTTGCCAGGCCTTTTATATTCGATTCCCCATCCACCAAGGCGTGGGGCTCAATGCCCTACTGACGTGGCCCAGTCAACGCCCTAATCATAACCTAATCATGCCCAGATTAACAGATCAGTTTACAAGCATGATCCAATTATATTTTTTGGAATTCATAATTACATCAAATTGGCCAATGGCTACAGCATGGTACTGGCACAAGGATAGAGATCTAAACCAATGGAATAGAATTTAGAGTTCTAAAATCAACCCTCATAATTATGGCCAACTGATTTTTGACGAGGGTGCAAGTTCACTCAATTGGGAAAGAATAATTTCTTCAACAATTGGAGCTGGGAAAATTGTATCTCCATATGCCAAAGGATGAAGGTGGACTCTTACCTCATACCTTTTACAAAAATAAACTCAAAATGGATCAAAGACCTAAAAACAAGAACTATAAAGCTCTTAGAAGAAAATGTAGGGGAGCATCTTCAGGATGGCAATGGGTTCTTTGACTTTACACACAAACCACTAAAAACAAAAGAAAAAAGAAAAGATAAATATGATCTCATCAAAATTTAAAATGTTTGTGCATCAAAGGATTTTATCATGAAATTAAAATGACAACCTACACAATAGAAGAAAATATTTGGAAATCACATATACAATAAGATTTTTTTATTATTCTTTTAAAAAAATTTTAATCAAGTTTCTTGAAATGTATTCATAAACCATACAATTCATCTAAACTGTATAGTCAATGGAATTTGTTATAATCACAGAGTTGTTGTGAATTTTCATTTCTTCAGGAAGAAAAAACTCTACCCATTAGTAGTTACCTTTTAATCCCTCTATCCTTTCCCTGCCATACATAACTGCTACTCTATTTCCGTTTCTATAAATGTATTTGTATTGTATTTACATTTTGTATAGATGGAGTAAACAATATGTAGTACACTTTGTGTCTAGTTTCTTTCACTAAGCATACTTCCTTTTTTATTTTCCCGTTTATTTTACCATTGATGGAAGAATACCTTTCAGTCCATAGTTTGCTTTTGTTGTATTTTTGCCCACATAGCACCCTACTATTTACATCTTGTACCATTAACTACATTTGTTCTGTTTCAGAGAAAAACAGTCTTATAAATGCACTATTGGCTTTCCACAAAGGGTTTGCTATCCATTTGCTTAGGTATTCTTTGGTTTCTTTTAGCACTGCCTTGTAGTTTTCTGAGTACAGGTCTTTTACATCTCTGCTTAAATTAATTCTGAGATATTTGATTCCTTTTGTTGCTATTATAAATGGAATTTTTTCTTGATTTCTTCTTCAGATTATTCATTACTAGTGTATAAAAATGCTGCTCATTTTTAAAAAATTTATTGAAGTAAATCATTCATATATGAACATACATAAATAATAAGTGTATAGTAAAAGTTGTGAAATTACAAAACAAACATGCATAACATCATACAGGGGTCCCATACATTAACCCACCACCAACACCTTGCATTTTTGTGAGACATTTATTACAAATTATGATGGAATTTTATCAAAATCTTAGTACCAACTATAGTCCATATCTTACATTTGGTGAATTTCCCCCCCACCACCTTATCATTATTATTTTAAATATTTTTTTTTATTATAGAAGTTGTGAACTTACAAAATAATCATGCACCTGTGTAGAATTCCCATACAACACCCCTTCATCAACACATTACCCTGTGGTGGAACATTGTTACAGGTTATGAGATAATGTCATCAGACTATTACCACCAACCATGGTCCATAGCGTACATTTGGCATACTCTTCCATACTCCCCCATTATCAACACAATATATTATTGGCATAGATGCATGAATATTACAGTATTACTGTTAACCACTATCCATAGGTCACACCAATTTTATTTTTCCCATGCTTCTCCATATTCCCACCACCCTGCAATAGTGGCATACATCTGTTATAGCTCACAGAAGGACACTTTTGCATTTGTATCATCAACCACAATTCTTATCCACCTCTGGTTCCCTGTGTTATTCAGTCCATAGATTATTCTCTAACTTTCTTTCAGTTGACATTTACATCCCTAGACTACTCTTTCCAGCCACATTCCCATTGATAAACCAGCTGCTACTCACTATAATGTGTTACCATCAACTCTATACATTTCCACACATTTACAGTAAAGTTAATTAAAACTTCTACATACATTAAGCATCAGTAGTCCTTCTCAATGCCCCTCTTTATAATATGTGAGATAGGGTTCCTCTTTCTTTCTTTTGGCTATTTGTTGAATAGACTGTTCTGCCCGAGCTGGTGGGTTTGATGGGCCTGTCAAAAATCACTTGAACATAGATGTGAGGGTCTGTTTCTGATCCATCAGTTCAGTTCCACTGGTCTATGTGTCTATCTTTATGCCAGTACCATGCTGTTTTTACCACTGTAGCTAGGCAATATGCTTTGTAAATCTAGCTAAGAGTTTGTCGATTTTTATT
The DNA here is from genome assembly GCA_029593785.1 of Cabassous unicinctus. Taxonomy (NCBI): domain Eukaryota; kingdom Metazoa; phylum Chordata; class Mammalia; order Cingulata; family Chlamyphoridae; genus Cabassous; species Cabassous unicinctus. The sequence continues at coordinate 29,070 of JAQZBX010015386.1, forward strand.
AACCTTCTTGAAGATATTCTGATGTTTTGGGGTGCAATGTTCTGTATATGTCTATTAGATTTAGTCCATTTATCAGATTATTCAAGCTCTCTGTTTCTTTATTGATCTTCACCCAGATGTTCTATCTAATGCTGAGAGTGGTGTATGAAATATCCAATTATTATTGTAGAGACATCAATCACTCCCATGAGTTTTGCCAGTGTTTTTCTCACATATTTTGAGGAATCCTGGTTAGGTGCATATATATTTATGATTGTTATTTCTTCCTGGTGAATTTTCCCTTTTATTAATGTATAATGTCTTTCCTTGTCTCTAATAACAGTTTTGCTTTTAAAGTCTGTTTCATCTGTTACAAGCATAGCTACTCTGACTTTTTTTTTGTTGTTGTTACTAAATATGTGGAAGAAATTTTTCCAGCTTTTCACTTTCAATCTATTGGTATCCTTGGGTCCAAGGTGAGTCTCTTGCAAACAGCATATAGATGGCTCATATTATCTTCTCCACTTCACCAGTCTGTGTCTTTTGATTGGGGAGTTTAATCCATTAACATTCAATGTTATTACTGTAAAGGTAGTTCTTATTTCAATCATTTTGACTTTTGAGTTTTATCTGTCATATTTTATTTTCACCACACTTTTAGTTACTTTTACTGATATAATCTTCATTTCTAGACTCTTCCAAGCCTCTTTCTCCTGTCTTTCCTTTTCAGGCTGTAGCACACCCTTTAGTTTTTCCTGCAAAGCCAGTCTCTTTGTTATAAACTCTCTCAGTTTCTGTTTATCCTTGAATATTCTAAACTGGCCCTCATTTTTGAAAGACAATCTTGCAAGATATAAGATTCTTGGCTGGAAGTTTTTCTCTTGCAGTATCTTAAATATATCATATCACTGCCTTCTTGCCTCCATGGTTTCTGATGAGGAATCGGCACTTAATCTTATTGGGTATCCCTTGTATGTTATGCATTGCTTTTTCTTGATACTCTCAGAATTCTCTTTGTCTTTGGAATCTGACATTCTGATTAGTATCTATCTCAGAGTTGGTCTAGATAGATTTATTTGGATGAGAGTATGTTGGGCATCTTGGACACAGATATCTATGTCCTTCAACAGGTTTGGGAAATTTTCTACCATTATTTCTTCAAATATTCCTTCTGACCCTTTTCACTTCTTTTCTCCTTCTGGGACACCCATGACACATATGTTTGCACATCTCTTGCTGTCATTTAGTACCCTGAGACCTTGTTCAATTTTATCAATTCTTTTCTTCATCTGTTCTTTTGTATGTTCACTTTCAGAGGCCATGTCTTCAAGCTCACCAGTCCTTTCTTCTGCTTCCTCAAATCTGCTGTTATATGCCTCCAGTGTATTTTCAATTTCATTAATTGCATCTTTCATTCCCATAAGATCTGCTATTTTTTGATGTATGCTTTCAAATTCTTTTTTGTGCTCACCCAATGTCTTCTTAATATCTTTACTCTCTTTAGGCACCTCGTTGAATTTATTAAGATTTGTTTGAACATCTATAATTAGTTGTCTCAACTCTTTTATGTCATCTGGATGCTTTCTGTTTCTTGGTATGGATTGTAATTTTTTTCTTGGTGTCTTGGCATCTGGCTTACTACACGTATTTATTCTGGGTGCAGTTTCTCTCTTCAGTTTAGGGCATTCTTGCCCTTTCTCCCTTGCTGGTTGTGTTGTAGGAGCTGAGGATATAGTTGGTGCTGTAAGCTGTGAAGGCTCAAGCTGCCTGCATTGCCCCAGGGACCAGTGAAGCTTCTCCCATCTTTCACCTTTTCCAGGAATAGAGACAGAGCCACAGATGTGTGTAATAATCCAAGTCATGAGGCCAAGACTGTCTGTAGTTGCCTGGAGAGAATGATGAAGCGTCAAGCCCCTTCCTCCCCTGAATGGGATGGGGATGGAGCTGCAAGTGTGGGCAGCAATCTATGCCATGTGGGTCCAAAATGACCACAGGTGTCCACGTAGACTGATGTAGCACCACCACCTCCTCCTTGCTAAGTGTGTAGATGGACCCTCTGGAGTGCCCAACAATCTAAATTTGTGTAGGCCGAATGCACCTGCAGTTTCCCTGAGAGACTGAGGGAGTATTGTCCCTTCTGCCCTTTAGGAGGTGGGAACAGAACCACTGATGCCCAACAGTTCAGCCCGTGTAGGCTGAAAGTGCCTGCCATTGTCAAGAGAGGCTGAGGAAACCCCAGCCCCCTCCTCTCCTATTGAGGGCTGTGGGTGGATCCACAGGTAATCACCAGACCAGGCTGTGCAGCCAAAAGTGCCTGCCATTGCCTGGAAAGTCTAAGGAAACACAATTCCCCTTCTACCATACTTGGGGGCAGGAATGGAGCTATAGGTGTCTGACTATTCAGTCTGTGTGGGCCAAAAGCACCTCCAGTTACCCAGAGAGGCTAAAGAAACACAGCTCCGCTCTTACTCTATTGGGAAGCAAGGATGGAGATACAGGTTCCCCAGTATCCAGTTTGTGTGGACTGAAAGAGTTTGCAGTTTCCCAGAGAATCTGAAGAAACCCCAGCACCCTCGTATCCTATGAGGTTGGAGAGGTGGAGATGGAATTGAAGGTGCTCAACAAACTAGTTTGTGTGGATTGAAAGTGCCTGCAGTTGCCCAGAGAGGCTGAGGAAACACAGCTCCTCTCTTATCTTATTGGGGTACAGGAATGGAGCCCCAGGTGTCCAACTATTCAGTCTGTGCTGGCTAAATGAACCTGCAGTTACCCAGAGTGGCTGGTGCAGGTCCCACCAGCTTCCTCCCTGCCAGAGGTGGAGTTGGAGCCTAGGCTGGGGCTGCAGTCTGATCTGGATGGAAAGAAGCTGATCCCTACCTTCACTGTGATATTCAATCAGCCCTGCTTCCCCTCATGCTGGGGGTAGAGTCAAAATGGTGGCTACTGCCCCTTTCTAACTTGGACAGGTTCAAACTTCAGGTGTTCTTAGGGTTATATTTTACCCAGCCATGTTTACTAGTCAGTAGCTGAAGCCGGTGGCCAACCATCTCTTTCTCCCCTGTTTTTGGGAAGTGGAGTTTCCAAATCCAGCCACAGAATAGCTTCTGAGGCACCTTGTGCTGCCAGAATAGGATGAGCACTGGCCTCCACAACATGGCCTATAGTTTCCTGGAGAGGCTGGTGCAAGTCCCCCCAGCTTCCTTGCCAGAGGTGGGGCTGGGACTTAGGCTAGACCTGCAATCTGATCTTGGTGGAAAGAAGCCAGTCCCTACCAGCACTGTGATTTTCAGTTAGCCCTGCTTCCCCTCATACTGGAGGTGGAGTTAAAATGGTGGCTATTGGCCTCTTTCTGACTTGGATAGGTTCAAACTTTAACCGTTCTTAGGATTATACTTTAGCTCACTGAATTTACTAATCAGTAGCTGGAGTTGGTGCCCACCTGTCTCCTCCCCCATTTTTGGAAATGGAGCTTTCAATTCCAGTCACAGAATAGCTCCCAAAGTGGCTTGTGCCACCAGTGGAGGATGGGCACCAGCCTGCACAGTGTGGAGTGCTCTCCTCATGAATCTTCATTGCAAATGTGCAGTCTCCTTCCATTTTTTCAAGGATGTTGCAGGATGCTCTTCTGGTCACCTGGAGCCCCCAAAGAGGTGCTTTACATAGCTCTGGGTGATTACCAACTGCCCTGTAGCGTGAGCTGACTCTTGGAGCTCCTTACTCTGCTGCCATCTTGGTTGTCTCTAACACTAGTGATTTTTGCATGTTGATCTTGTATCCTGCCATTTTGCTGAATTTGGTTATTATCTCTAGTAGCTTTGTCATAGATATTTCAGAATTTTCTAAATAAATGTAGAATCATGTGGTCTGTGAATAGTGAGAGCTTTACTTCTTTTTTTTCCAATTTGGATGTCTTTTATTTCTTTTTCTTGCTTAATTGCTCTAGCTAGAACTTCTAGCATGATGTTGAATAACAGTGGTGACAGTGGGCATCCATGTCTTGTTCCAAATCTTAAAGGGAAGGGTTTCAACCTTCCCCCATTAAGTATGATGTTGGTTGTGGGTTTTACACATTTGACCTTTATCTTGCTGATGAATTTTCCTTCTATTCCTATTTTTTTGAAGTGTTTTTTTTAATGAAGAAACTATGCTGGATTTTGTCAAATGCCTTTTCTCTGTCAAATCAGGATGATCATGTTTTTTTCCCCCCGTGATTTGCTATTATGGTGTATTACATTAATTGATTTCCTTGTTTTGAACAACACTTGCACACCAGGAATAAAACCCACTTGGTGGTGGTGTCTCATTATTTTAATATTTTGTTGGATTCAATTTGCAAGGATTTGGTTAAGAATTTTTGCATCTATATTCATTAGAGAGATTGGACTGTAATTTTCTATTTTTGTAGAAAAAAAATCTTTATCTGGATTTGGTATTAAGATGATACAGGCTTCATAAAAAGAGCTCAGTAATTTTCCTTCTCTTCAATTTTTGGAAGAGTTTGAGCAGGATTTGTATTAATTCTTTTCAAAGTATTTGGTAGAAGTCATCTGTAAAGCCATCTGGTCCTGAACTTTTCTTTGTTGGGAGATTTTTGATGACTGCTTCAACCTCTACTTGAGATTGGTTTGTTGACTTCTTGTATTTCTTCTATTGTCAATGTAAGTTGTTTGTGTAATTCAGTTCATCTAGGTTGTCTAATTTGTTGGCATACAGTTTTTCATAATATCCTCTTACAGTCTTTTTATTTCTGTGGTGTCAGTAGTTATGTCCCCCTTTCATTCCTAAATTTATTTATTCACATTTTTCTCCCTTTTTCTTTGTTAGTCTAGCTAATTATCAATTTTATTGATCTTCTCCAAGAACCAGCTTTTGGTTTTTTTATTCTCTCTATTGTTTCTTTGTTCTCAATTTCATTTATTTCAGCCCTAATCTTTGTTATTTCTTTCCTTTTCCTGGTTTTGGGATTTTTTTGCTGTTCTTTTTCTTGTGTCTCCAGGTGTGCAGTTAGGTCTTTGGTTTTAGCTCTTTCTTCCATTTTAATATAGGCATTTAGGACTATAAATTTTCCTCTCTGCGCTGCCTTCATTGCATCCCATAAGTATTGATAAGTTGTGTTCCAGTTTTCATTCATCTCAAGATATTTACTAATTTTCTTGCAAGTTCTTCTTTGACCCACTGATTGCTTAAAAGTATGTTGTTTAGCCTCCATATATTTGTGAATTTTCCTCTTTCCCACCTATTAATGATTTTCAGTTTCAATCCATTATGATCAGAGAAGGTGCCTTGTATAATTTCAATGTTTTTAAATTTGTTGAGGCATGTTTTATAGCCCAACATGTGGTTTATTCTGGAGAAAGATCCATGAGCACTTGAGGAGAATGTACATACTGCTGATTTGGGGTGCAATGTTATGTATATGTCTGTTAGGTATAGCTCTTTTATCATATTGTTCAAATTCTCTGTTTTCTTGTTGATCTTCTGTCTAGTTGTTCTGTCTATTGATGTGAGTGCTGTATTGAAGTCTCCAACTCTTATTGTAGAGATATCTATTTCTCTCTTCAGTTTTGCCAGTGTTTGCCTTGTGTAAACAAATAGCTTGTTTAGGTGATTAGCTATTTGATTGTTAATTTTTCCTGGTGAATTTCTTCCAATTTTATGAATATATAATGGTATTCTGCATCTTTTATAACCTTTTTGCATTTAAAGTCCATTTTTTCTAATATTAATATAGATACCCCCGCTCTCATTTAGTTACTGTTTTTGTGAAATATCTTTTCCAATCTTTCACTTACAAGCTATTTGTTTCCTTGGATCTAAGGTGAGTCTCTTGTAAACAACATAAGGATGGCTCATATTTTTTTCCCATTCTGTCAGCCTGTGTCTTTTGATTAGCAAGTTTAACTCATTAACATTCAATGTTACTACTGTATAGGCATTACTTACATCTACTATTTTATCCTTTGGCTTTCATATATCATATCTTATTTTTGTCTGTCTTTTTATCCATTTGGTTACCCTTTCTGATACTCTTTATTTCCACACTCTCCTCCATGCCTCTCCCTCCTGTCTTTTCCTTTCAAGCTGCAGAACTCCCTTTAGTATTTCTTGTAAAGCCAGACTCTTGTTTATGAACTCTCTTAGTTTCTGTTTTCTGTGAATATGTCAAACTCACTCTCATTATTAAAAGACAGTTTTGCCAGATAAAGAATTCTTGGCTGGCAGTTCTTTTTCTTTCTTTATCTTAAATATATCTTATTACTGCCTTCTCACCTCCATGGTTTCTGATGAGAAATCCACACTAAGTCTACTGGACATTCCTTGAATGTGATTGATCGTTTTTCTCTTGCTGCTTTCAGAATTTTCTCTTTATCTTTGGCAGTTGACATTCTGAATATTATGTGTCTCGAGGTAGCTCTATTTGGATTTATTCTGTTTGGAGTACATTGAACTTCTAGGGCATTGTGACAGTTTGAAGCTTTTGTGACTCCCAGAAAGGATCATGTTCTTGGAGCAAACCCATTCTTATGAGTGTGAGGCCTTTTGATTGGATTGAATTCAGTTGGGGACCTTTGATTGGGGTTCTTCAGTGAGGCCTGACCCAGGGTGGATCTCTGCCCTCTTGCTGGAGTCTTTTATAAATAGAAGAAACATTAAGAGACACACAGAGAAAGAGAGCTGCCATGTGAGTGAGGACTCTAAGATCTCTACAGCCACAGAAAGACAGAGAAACCCTGAGAGGCTGTGAGAGAGGCTGGAGGCTGGAATCAGCAGAGCAACCAAAAGCTGAAGCAATGAGGAGAGGGGCAAGATAAGCCATATGCTTGATTGCCCACAGTTGAGCTCTGAGAGAAACCATCTTTAGATGTTGCCACCATGTGCCTGATCACCCACAGTTGCAACTTGGTGAGACAGCATCTCTTGGTGATGCCTTGATTTGGACATTTTCACAGCCTTGGAATTGTAATCTTCTACCCTAATAAATCCCTATTGTAAAAGCCAAACCATTTCTGGTATTTTGCATTGGTAGTCTTTAGCAAACTAAAACAGAAATGTATATTAATATCTTTCATAAGAGTTGGGAAATTTTCAGCCATTATTTCCTCAACTATTCTTTCTGGACCTTTTCCTTTTGGAACTCCCATGGCATGTATGTTGGTGCACTTCATGCTATCATTCAACTCCCTTAGCTCCTGCTCAACTTTTTCAATTCTTTTCAATATCTGTTCTTCTTTGGGTTTTTTGTTTGTTTGTTTGTTTGTTTTTTCCAGGAGCTACTGGGGATTGAATCCCAGACCTCATACATGCAAAGCAAGTGCTCAACCACTGAGCTACACCTGCTCTGGAGTTCTTTGTTGTTGTTGTTTTTTAAATTTCTGCTGCTCTGTCTTCTAATTCTCTGAATCTTTCTTCTGTCATTTCAAATCTGTTGTTGTATGCCTAGATTGTATTTTTAATCTAATCCATTGTGTCATTCATTTCTAAAAACTCTGTTATTTTTCTGGTCAAGCTTTCAAATTCTCTTGTGGTCATCCAGTGTTTTCTTAATGTCCTTTATCTCTTTAGCCATATTTTTGCTGATGTCTACACATCTGATTATGATAGTGAGTTTACTCTGATGATCAGTTTCTCTCTCTTGCCTAAGGCTTTATTATTGTGTGGTTTTGTGTTATGACTCTTCTTTGATTCTTGGTTCAACTTATCCTAGGATTTTAATATTGTCTCTTTTTAACTGATCAAAACAGGGCCACGGACCCATTAATAGGGTGTAGACTAGTTTCCAAGGGCCTTGGGGTGAGGGATTGTAATGGCACCAAAAAGCCTCTTTTATTTTTATTCCCTAAGGTGCAGTTTCCTGGCATCCCAGGAGATGGTGCTTTTGGCAAACCTCTCCACGCAAACCCTAGGGGGGAATGTGTTCCCTGGAACCACAACTTGGTGTGTGGTGCTGAAGCAATGTCCGAGAAAGATACACCTCTGCAGGTTATTTGGAGCCAAGCCTGGCATGTCAAACTTAGTGATCCAAAGCTACTCTTCTCCCTCCAAACACCCTCTCTCACCCAGGGAGGAAAGTGACTTCTGCTCCCTTCTATGTTGATAGCAGCCATTCTTGGTTAGTGAGGAGGGTGTTTGAGAAGGCAGGCTATCCTTAGCTCTCTGCCAGCTCCTGGGTGAAGACAATGGTATGGATGCACCTGGCCAGAAAAGGTGAAAACCATGGGATCCAGCAGACCAAATTCACCAGCCAAGAGCTGCATCAGCAGTGGGCTATGTCTCTCTCTCTTCTCTTTCCTGGGGAAGTGGATCCCTGTGGCCAGCCTGGTCCATCATCACCTGCTAGGGACCAGAGGCGCTGAAGCTGTCTGTGCCAAAAGTGGGGGCTGGGTGCCTGCAGCAGCAGTTGCCCCGGTTACTCTCAGTTCCTCACCTGCCGAGATTCCTTTCTTAGCCCCTCTCTCTTCTTGGTGCTGTCCAGCCCTCCCCTGGTCTCCTGAGCACTAGAACAGTTGTTCTGGACAGTTTCTGTCTGTCTTCTAGATATTT
>JAQZBX010015387.1:0-37988 GCA_029593785.1 Cabassous unicinctus
ATTTAAAATCCCTCACTATATTAAACTTGCTCTTTAAAATCTATTGTTAATGGTCTATTCCTCCCACAGTTGAGGGTAGGCAGATTATTACCAGGTCATGCTGACTTTGAATAGGGCATACATTATGGGAGGGCCCCACTGAGTTTATTATTAATCTTGTATATAATAGGGGAGGGAAGAACCTCCACACAACCCTGATCCTTTGTTTCTTATTTGCATTATTGTTTATTGTGGTATGCTGCTGCCTGACCTAATGTAAATGCCAAGTGCACTGCCCTGTCTTTGAATTTAACACTGAGCCATAAATCGCTTGTCCATTTATAAATAAAATGTGGGATATGATGGAGCTCAGGTAAGCATATTGTGTGAAACTCTTGGATCTCATGCTCAACACAGATGTGCCAAAGCTTTTTGGCAAGGTATAAATTGAACTGGATGTTAGGACTGTTCACAACCTCACAGCCAAGTAGGTATAGGTACTTGGCTGCTATTGGCCTCAGAACATTAGAAAATGGCAATTGCCTGGAGCTTTTCATGTTTTCTCCAAAATACTACTCTCTTCCTGGTTCTCCAGTAGAACCCCTAGGGTTGATTTGAAATAGCCAGAAGTATTACTGATTGGGGAAAAAAAAAGTTGCATAACATCATATTTGGATAGTACATAACAAGCAGACTACTGTCTTCTCTACAGGGACAGATGTAAAGAGAAAGCAAATTTTATTTCTCCTTAAAGTATGTACTTCCAGTTTAATTCAGTTTGGAAACTCTAGGAGGTTCTTGAAGATTAAATTGCTCATTGGATGAGCTGCTTCTTTCTATGTTAGTGATTTTTCCATGAAATTAGAGCAGAACATGGAACCTTATGAGTTCTTTATGGTCATTGAACAAGATTGGCATGGAAGTGAGGAGGGACAGTCCTGTGCCTTGGAAAATGTATTAGCATCTGGAGATATGGGTGCTGGTTCCAGTTCTGCTACTATTTAGTTTTCTGAATGGATGTGGGTGACTTAAATTTTAGGGCCTCTGAGGCCTTCTTTGTGAAATCCAGGAAGAGAGGAAGGTTAAGCAGGGTTAGCCTCTGGTCATGAAGGTCCCTCCTAACTCTAACTTTTTATAATTCTGTGAAGTCGAATCAGAATACCAGGAGGTCCACTTTGGGCCTCCTATTTTGAACAGTAGTCCCTAGGCTTTTCTGTCAACCTAGTAAAGGGGTGTAGAAGGGCATTGCCCCTCCCCTGTCTGCCCCCACTACAGAACAGACAGGCCACATGGGTATCCTGATTCTCCAGCCCTACATGGTATAACACTTTGTAGTTTGGAAAGTACTTTCACGTATATGATCCTCTCAAGAATCCTCTGAGATGGGTACTGTTACTGTCCAGAGCTTACAGATAAGAAAACAATTTCTGAGAGTCAAAGTATACTTGCCTGATCCATGCAAAATCGTCCCAGGCAAAATCATGGCCTGGTAGTTAAGAGTGTAGCCTTAGGAGTCAAAAAGACCAGGGGGCTTTGAATCCTGGCTTTGCCATTTATTCATTCTGTGATCTTGGGAAATGTAGTTAATCTATTTTTTCTGCATTTATACAAAGGAGATTATGATACAGTAATATTTTAAGTATTAAATTATATAATGTATGACAAACGCTTTGCACAGTATCTTCCATGGAGTAAACTCTTAAAAAATAGCTATAATTATTTTTTTATTATGAGGTGGCTGCAGGCTTTCTGATTCTGCATCTGTGGTCTTTCTACTATACCCTGCATCTCTTGGGAGCAGAGACTTTTTGAAGACCTCCATTAGATTAACGTGTTGAAATCAATGTCTCTAAAAAGAATAAAGTTAGGGCTAAATAGATCCTCTGTCATTTCAGAACCTGCTGAGAGGGCTGCATTAGCATGCTGCTGAATGGTATAAAAGAACTGGAATCCTCCATTCTACACTTTTCAAGGAAAACAAAAGCAAGCAAACAAACAAAGCCCCAGTTTCAAAAAAAAAAAGTTTTTCTTCTGAAAATAATAAAGTTTACTTTAAATGTTTTTGGAAAAACAGAGTGGAAATAAAGAAGAAATTAAGAAAACATTTTGCATGTATTTCCATCCCTTATAAGCAAACACTGCTAACCTGATGTATAATTTATTTGCTTTCTTGGAAGGGAATAGTTGTTATTGTCATTCTTGTTGGTTACAGTTACTAGCAGCTGTAGGTACAATTCAGTAACCAAAAATATGGGCCTCAGCTCCTGCTAATACTAGTAATTAGTGTCTATGTTTCATAGGCTTGAGGGAATGAAAGGGAGTGGGAACATGCAGAAACGGATGGCTATCTTGGCAGTTATTTTAAAGGCTTAGATTTTCATTCAGGCTGCAAAGGAGAGGCCACAAAGTCTGAAAGTGAAGCTCAGGCCTCAGAACTGAAACTTTGGTTGCATCCTGATATTGACACTGTGTTACCGTAGATAGGACACTCATTTTCTTTGAGCTTCAGTTTTCCCATTTAAAAATCATAAAAGTAGGCCTAAAACCACTCTAAGCTTGATTTTCAGTTCCTAAAGTCTTTTTCTGATGTGTGACTCCAAAAACCAGAGCTCACTTCTGTAGATACCATGCCAAACGTAGTGGCGAAAACGACCAATATTTATTATTATAGATCTGCAGGTTGATTGAAGGCTGACTGATAAAGGCTGAGGTTGGCTGGGTGGCTCTGTTGATTTGGGCTGAGCTCACTCCAGGGATTGGTTGGGGGACTGACTGATGGTAAGCTGGGCTCAGATGAGGCAGTTAGGCCCTGCTGCCTGAGTCTGTCATCCTTTTGCTGGAATCAGTGGTCTAGTGGGGGAATGTGATGGCAGAGGTGCAAGAGAGATGGCCATTCACACAAGGGTTTTTCAAGACCTTGGCCACAACACACTTGTTAAAATTCTATTGGCCAAAACAAACCCAAAGCCAAAGAACTGGGAAATATACTCTGCCTCTTTAGTAGGAAGAATTTGCAAAATCACATATGGTAAGGGAGGTAGATAAAGGGAGTGCTCAAGAATTGGGGCCACTGATGCAATCTACTGAACAACGTCCTTCTCTTTGGAAAAGTGAAGCTGCACTATTGTCTTCCACATATATTTGCACTGGCTGTTTTCAGCAATATGATACCTGTCTCTTGGGGAAGGGAACTTTAATTCTATGTTCCCTAGGACTCATTTTTTCTGCTTATCATGTATCTAGGACTGCATATATCATTGCTACTCAAAGTGTGGTTCAAGGGTTGGCAGAATCAGCAACACCTAGAAGCTTAATGGAGCAAATTCTTGGACCCCATCTCAGACACACTGAATCAGAAACACTCGGGGTGGGGCCCAGGAATCTGCATTATGACAAGCTCTCCAAGGGGTTCTTTTTTTTTTTTTTCCATTTTATAAACAATTTATTGAAGTGTATCATTCATACATGAACATACATAATAAGTCTATAGTAAAAGTTGTGAACTTACAAAACAAACATGTAACATCATACAGGGCTTCTATACATCACCCACCACAAACACCTTGCATTGTTTTGAAACATTTGTAACAAAATTATGAAAGAGCATCCTCAAATTATTACTACTAACTATAGTCCATATCTTGCATTTGGTGTATTTTTCCCCCAACCCATCCTAATTTTTTTTTTTTGTTCATAAACCATACAGTTTATCTCAAGTGTACAATCAGTGGCTTTGGTATGATCACCAAGTTGTGCATTCATCACTTCAATCAATATTAGAGCATTTTCATTACTCAAAAGAAAACAAACCGAAAAACAACACAAAACAAACCACTATCATACCCATATGTTAGTGCTGCTAATTACAAACCCTATGATGTGCTTTCACCATTTCTATTCATTTCCAAAGATTTTACAAACAATTTTTTACCAATTCTGCACAGATTAAACCTCAGCTTTCCCTTCTCTAACCACATTCTTTTCTCTGGTGACTTATATTCTAGCTATTAATTCCATGAGTTGCTCATTATATTTAGTTTGTAATAGCGAAGTCATACAATATTTGTCCTTTTGTGCCTGGCTTGCTTCACTCAATATAATGTCCTCCAGGTTCATCCACATTGTCATATGCTTCACAACTTCGTAGCTTTATAATACACTTTAAGACAGGGAGTGTGAGTCCTCTGACTTTGCTCTTCATTTTTAGGATGTTTTTGGATATTCAGGACCCCTTTCCCTTCCAAATAAATTTGGTAATTGACTTTTCTGTTTTTGTAAAGTAGGCTGTTGGAATTTTGATTGGTATTGCATTGAATCTATAAATCAATATGGGTAGAATTGACATCTTCATGATCTTTAGTCTTCCAAACCATGAACACAGAATGTCCTTCCATTTGTTTAGGTCTTCTTTGATTTCTTTCAGCAATGTTTTGTAGTTTTGTGAATACAGATCCTTTACATTCCTGGTTACATTAATTCCTAGATATTTGAATTTTTTTGTTGCTATTGTAAATGGATGCTTTTTCCCCTTGATTTCCTCCTCACCTTGCTCATTACTAGTGTTTAGAAATGCTACTGATTTTTGCGTGTTGATCTTGTATCCTGCCAGTTTGCTCAACTCAATTATTGGCTCAAGTATCTTTGTTATAGATATTTTGGAATTTTCTAAATACAGGATCATGTCATTTGTGAATAGTGAGAGTTTTACTTCCTCTTTTCCAAGTTGGATGCCTTTCATTTCTTTTTCTTGCCTAATAGCTCTAGTTAGAACTTCTAGCACAATGTTGAATAACAATGGTGACAATGGGCATCCTTATCTTGTTCCTGATCTTAGAGGGAAAGCTTTCAACTTTTCCCCACTGACTGTAATGTCAGCTGTGGGATTTTCATAGGTGCCCTTTATTATGTTGAGGAACTTTACTTCTATACCTATCTTTTGAAGTATTTTTATCAAGAAAGGATGCTGGATTTTGTCAAGTGCCTTTTCTGTGTCAATGGAGATGGCCATGTGGTTTTTTTCCCTTTGATTTGTTAATGTGGTGTTTTATGTTGATTTTCTTATGGTGAGCCACTCTTGCATAGGAGGAATAAAACCCACTTGATCATGATGCCTAATTATGTTTATATATTGTTGGATTCAATTTACAAGTATTTTGTTGAGAATTTTTGTATCTATGTTTATTAGAGAGATTAGTCTGTAATTTTCTTTTCTTGTAGCATGTTTATCTGGCTTTGGCATTAGGGTGATGTTGGCTTCATAAAATGTGTTGGGTAATTTTCTCTCCTTTTCAATTGTTTGGAAGAGTTTATACAGGATTGGTATTAATTCTTCTCAAAATATTTGGTAGAATTCACCTGTGAAGCCACCTGGTCCTGAACTTTTCTTTGTTGGAAGATTTTCAATGTCTGATTCAGTCTCTTTGCTTGTGATTTGTTTGTTGAGTTCCTGTATTTCTTGTAGAGTCAATGTAGTTTCTTTGTGCATTTCTAGGAATTTGTCCATTTCATCTAAGTTGTCTAATTTTTGGCATACAGTTTCTCATAATATCCTCTTATGATCCTTTTTACTTCTGTGGGGTCAGTCATATGCCCCCCTTTCATTTATGATTTTATTTGCCTCTTTATGTTTTTCGTTGTTAGTCTTGCTAAAGGTTTGTTGATTTTATTGATTTTCTAAAATAACCAGCTTTTGGTTTTGTTGATTTTCTCTGTTGTATTTTTTGTCCTCAATTTCATTTCTTTCTGCTCCAATCTGTGTTCTTTCCTTCTTTCTGCTTCCTTTGGGATTGGTTTGCTGTTATTTTTCTAGTTTCTCCAGTTGTTGAGTTATTTCTCTGATTTTAGCTCTTTGTTCTTTTTAAATATAGCTATTTAGGGCTATAAATTTTCCTCTCAGCACTGCCTTCATTGTACCCCATAAGTTTGATATGTTGTGTTCTTGTTTTCATTTGTCTTGAGATATCTACTAATTTCTCTTGCAATTTCATCTTTGACCCACTGGTTGTTTAAGAGTGTGTTGTTTAGCCTCCATATATTTGCAAATTTCCCCCTTTCCCACCCATTATTGATTTCCAGCTTCATTCCATTATGATCAGAGAAGGTGCTTCGTATAGTTTCAGTCTTCTTAAATTTATTGAGAGTTGTATTATGGCCAAACATATGGTTTATCCAGGAGAAAGATCCATGAGCACTTGAGAAGAATGTAAAACCTGCTGATTTGGAGTGCAGTATTCTATATATGTATGTCAGGTCCAGTTCGTTTATCATATTGTTCAAGTTCCTCTATTTTCTTGTTGATCTTCTGTCTAGTTTTTCTATCTATTGATGTAAGTGGAATGTTGAAGTCTCCAACTTTTATTGTAGAGACATCTATTTCTCCTTTCGGTTTTGCCAGAGTTTGCCTCATGTATTTTGGGGTCCCTAGTTAGGTGCAGAGCTATTTATGACTATCGCTCCTTCCTGGTAGACTGTCCCTTTTATTAATATATAATGGCTGTCTTCATCTCATCACTTTTTTGCATTTAAAGTCTGTTTTGTCTGACACCAGTATAGCTATACCTAGGGGACCCCTGCGACCTGCTCAGTCCGCAGCCACTGCCGTCCACAGCCGCTGCAGTCCGTAGACTGCTGTTTGTTCCATAGGTGAAGGGAAGGGTGCCCGCTGCTGCTTTTGCAGCTCTACTCATGGGATTTTTCAGTCAGCTGAGAATTCTTTCTTTTACCCCCTCGTGCTTTTGGTGTCCTGACTCCCAGAACAACACTCCAGATAGTCTTTGCCTGTCCTCTAGCTATTTTTTTCTGGGAGAGAAGTGATCCCTCTACCTCTCTAACCCTCCATTTTCCTGGAAGTCCTCCGAGGAATTCTTATGTTCACTGAAGTTTGAGGAACACTGGCATGGATCACATCTTTGCCATGGTGTTCCGGAAATCTCACCCCCTGTTATCTCACCTTCTCTTGCTTTACTGAACTTCCATCATTCTTTACCTGCTGTTGAGTGTTTGAGGATGAAAGTTAATAATACCCCAAAGTATCACCCTACTTTTCTGGACCTGAAGCCAAAATAGACTTCCTGATACTTGTACCCCACCCTGAGTCTGGGCTTGGAGATCAGCATGTGTAGAACACTTTAGAACAGGCACTACTCCAGTTGGTGCCTTGAGGTTCCATGTCAAGCATAGAAAACATAGAAACATAGAAATAGGAGGTGTTATGGATCAATTCATGTCCCCCACAAAGACATGTTCAAGTCCTAACCCCTGGTCCTGTGGATTTGAACTTATTTGTAGCTAGGGTCTTCGAAGATCCTATTAGTTAAGTTGAGGCCAACTGAATCCAATATGACTGGAGTCCTTAAAAGAAGAGGAAATTTGGACACAGAGTGTAGCAGTGAGGAGGATACAGATGGCCATGTGGCAGGGGTAGAGGCAGAGCTTGAATTGTGGATTGTCAGCAAGCCACCACCAGAACACTATAGACTTCAGTGAAAGTATGATCTTGCTGACATCTTGATTTTGGACTTCTAGACTCTAAAACTGTGAGTCAGTAAAATCTTGCTGTCTTAGCCAACCAGTACTTTGTTATAGCAGCCTGGCAAACTAAGGCAGGAGGTCACATGGTATGCAAATCTTAACTCATTAACTCTGCCCAATAGATAACATGTGTGCCAGCAGACATCATATTCATGCCATCTCACTAATTAGACAAAGCACTCAATTGTGTGAAGCTAAGGGTGAAGAGGAAAAAAAGACTGCTTCCCAATATTTTTAAGAAAGTGAAAGCCATATTTTATGTGGTTACAGAAATGATTGGAAAGGTAGAAAAGGGTTGTTTCCCCTGTGTCAGGGTAGCTCCTGTTTGGAGCAATGTCAATCTTCTTAGGAGTTTTCTGCCTCTTCTAAGATGAGAAGCTTCACATCTAGCTTACATTTAGCAATTAATATAATTATATTCTTATTAAAAATAATAAAATACCATACTATATACTATATTTTAATATAATATACCTAAAGAAAGATACTGCTTTCTCTTTCTCATCTCACTTTGAGATAGCAGAACTGGGATTAAAAGGTTTGGTATCAGGACTTAACATCCCTAAAATGAAAATATCTAAAGTGTCATAACTCAGCAGAACTATATGTTAACCGTGAACATTGTGTCATGGGGAAAGAAATGAAAGGAAATAAAGGAAAAGTAGGTAATTGCTCACAGGATAGAGGAAGATATTATCCTGCCAATTCCTTCCTGGAACTGTATGCATCATGTCCTGTGTTTGTGATACAGCACTGGGAGTCATTGCCAACAATGAATAACATTATTGAGATGACAGCAGTTTAACTGCTAAAGAAATTTGAGTTCTGACAAACCAGGCAGACACACACAACACGCAATATGTGTAATGCATCACCATGGTTGGTTGTGTCTGTAGCAGTTAAGATACTGATACTGATTGAGAGGCTCATCTGTTCATTTGATTGTGTCTCATGGTTTAAATCTCTTTAAAGGGGGTGGGGGCTTGGAAGGAGCTAGTTTGCCCTGATTGATGGTACAGTGAGTGGGTTTTGGTCTGCTTCTCATGTGAATGGAAGGAATAAACTTCTCTGAGTTTGCATTGACTTTATTATCAGAGATAATAAATGGATGAATTCTGAGAAAGGAGAGGGATGAAAAGCCTTGAAGCCTTGAAAGTTGCTGTGTTAACACACAGCTGGGATTGCAGCTACTTTGGCCAGTGTTGCTTTTACTATTCAGTAACTTGATCCTCTATGGAAGAAAATTTGGACCCACTCTTGATTCTTCCCTTTTCTCTCACACCCAAATCCTTTGGACCTGCTAGTTTCCCCTTCTCAAAGTTTCTAGAATGCTTCCTCTCTTCATTCTTGATCTCACTGCCTTATTCATCCTTAGCCTAATCCTCTCTCACTTTGATCTTTGATGAAGCTTCCTAGCTGGTCTTTCTTCCCCCAGCATTGAAGTCCTATTTTGTAGTTGCCATTGATTATCTTTTTGCCTTTTGAATCTGATCTTAAAACTCTTCCATGATGCACCATCCATTCCCTTTAGCAGTGTTCTACAAAGAGAGTGCACAAGATGGCCTGATGGATTACAGGAAGAAACATTAGTGCTCACACACACACAATTTTAAAGAATTAAGGAAGAAATTAAGCTGTGTTTTCATTTAGCAAAGGAAGTGACACTGGCACCCATACTCTGTCCATCTGTTAAAAGGCTCTGTGTTGTGTGTGAAGTTAAGGTTAACCAAGGAGAACAGAGGAAGTTCCACAAAAAGGCACGGTAGACAGCAATACCCTTGTGAGCCAATGTAACAGGATTTACACTTTATGTTATCTACCCAGAAAATGGACAAGTGACTTCAAAGAAACAATAAGACAATGGCAGAGTTGGAACTTTCTGTCCTCTTGGTACAGGCTTTTTACAGCCACATACAATCTACCAAAGAGTTAACCAAAAAGAAATGGAAATTATCGAGGTTATTTTAATTGCTAACAAAGATCCTCTCCTTCAGTGTAGTCTAGGCTGTGAAATATTAGCTAATAATAGTAGTAGATGTATATAATATGTACAAATTATGTGTGTATATATAATTTCTTGGGCTGATGAGATGCACAATGAAAATCTAGCTCACAGGATAAACCTCAAGCTCCTTCATGTGACATGCCCAACCACTGTGCCCTGCCGCCAGCTCCAGCCTTATTCATTGTCTGCTCACACCTTCATCTCAGTAGATTTCCCCACCCCCAGAGGTCCTGAATTACTTTTAGTTTCCTAGAACTCCATACTGTCTCATGTCTCCATGCCTGTGCTTTTTTCCTCTGCCTGATCATTCTTTCCTCATTCTTTACCTGTCCAAATGCAAATTGTCTCTCCAGACCCTCAGCTCAGTGGGTGGCTATGGCAGGATTCCTTTGCCTAAAGCAGAGGTTCTCAAGGCTGGTCTGGGGAGCTTTTAAAAATACCTGTGGCTCAGGCCCTACTCCTAGGGATTCCAATTATTTAAAAAGGTCTCCAAGTGATTCCATCATGCAGCCATGGTTGAAAACTGTTGAACTAAAGTTTATATGTCCCTTCCTTTGGATTCCTATAATGTATAATGTAACTTCATTGTAACATCTATCACACTGATTAAAAATGGTGACTTTGCCATGTGGAAGCATCCAGAGGGAAAGAGATATGCTATTCTTTTCTGAATTCCCAATGCATAAGACATTATGTGGCCCTTAGTGGGTGCACCACAGATTATTGTTGATCTAAATCAGTGGTTCTGAATGTTGACTACACATCAGAATCACTTGAGGAGCTTTAAGAATATTAAAATACAGTGAGATTTTAAAAAGCTCCCCATGATATTGCAGGTGCAGCCAAAATTGAGATTCAGACTGAATTCTACCATTATTGATCTCATTCAATATCAACCAATCAGCATTTTCAGTCGCAATTCAAAGCTCAAGTCCCAACTCTGGTACTTATTAGCTATGCAACATTGGACAAGTCACTTAACCTTTCTGGGTCTCCATTTCCTTACCTGCAAACTGTAGGAGTAGGGCCAGAGAATTTATAAAGAAGTTGCCAGCCCTATAATTTGATTGATATGACTTCTTGTATCACCATCTAGGAATAAGATTTTTCACATGTATGTTGAGTTTATTCTTTTAATTATCCCTAAATTCAGAAATTTCCTTAAACTATCTCACATTTCCCTTCTTAAACAGAATAAGCTGAACATAATTTGACTTTCTCTTGCTGACTTAGGATCATTAATATACAATTCCTTATCACACTGTCCTCTCAGATCATATTAACTTTAAGTGCCATTGAATTATGTGGTTTATCTACCCCAACACTAAATGGTTCTCGAGTGCTATAATTTCCAATTCCCATGCCTGACTTTATATATTTTTCTTACTACAAATCTGTTAACCAGTACTTCATATTGCTTTGTTGTGCATGCTGCCCTCTCCCAGTCCCTCAACTTTCAACTTGCTGATTATAAACTCGCATGAGTTGGGGAGAGAGACCTATGCCTAATATAATAAGAGTTACAGATCCATTTGGACCACTACACTACACTTAAGTGCAGGGGGAGTGACTTGGAGTCAGCCTGGGGTTCAGGTCTAACTTCTCTATGTTTCATATCCTCATCTACTAAAAGAGATAATAATAGTATGTATTTCAAAGGTTGCTTTGAGGATTAAATAAGTATTACTTGTGACATGCCAATATAATACCCAGGAACACTAAATACTAACAAATTTTAGCAATAACAATCAATAATAATACTTTATTGTGCATGCTGCCCTCTCCCAGTCCCTCAACATGTTTATTAAATTAATGATTAAATGATTTCTCTGTGACAGGCACTCTGCCAGGCAGTTTACGTAGATCAACTCTTTTAATCCTTACAAAAGCCCAGTTAAGTCGTTGGTTTAATTATCAAGGCTGTTTAAGCAAATACCATGAAATGTGTCAAGTTAAACAATGGGAATTTGTTTGTTTGAGGCTAAAAGAAATTCCAGATCAGGCATCATCAAGGTGATGCTTTCTCCCCAAAAACTGTGGTGTTCTGGGGCTGGCTGCTGGTGATCCATGGTACCTCTGTCACTTGGCAAGGCACATGGTGGTGTCCCCAGGTCTCTTCCTTCTCTTCTGGGTTCTGTTTCAGCTTCTTGCTTCCTATGATTTTTGTTCTCTTGCCTCCTGTGGCTTTTTTCTCTCTCTGTCTGAATTTCATTCTCTTATAAAGGAGTCCAATAATAGGATTAAGACCCATCTTGATTGAGGTGGGACCAACCTTAACTGATGTAACCTCATCAAGAGGTCTTACAATGGGTTCACACCCATAGGAATGGCTTAAATTTAAGAACATGTTGTTCTGGGGTTCATGCAGTTTCAAACCATCACAGTCATGTCTCCCATTATCTGCTTTTTACCTACAAGGTAACTAAGATTGCACAGGTGAAGAAACTTGCTCCAGTTGTATAGCAAGGTTACACACTGGGCTAGCCATCACATTTGGGGAAGGAGCTTTGCCCACCCCTCTCCATCTTCAGCGAGAATCCAGCAGAGATGGTGGACTCTCTTTGATCTTTTCTCTTCCTTGGGGCCTGTGCTAAGCACCTAGTAAGTAATACCTATAGTGATGCTCTAGTTGCCTTTTAAAAACTCAGAATTGTCATTTAACAATGAACTCCTCAAGGCAAGGTCTGTGTTTAATCATTCTCTCTCTAATCTCAGAAGCTAGAAAATCATCCAATTCATTCCAAATGTTCTGAGTGGGATGAAACTTTAAGTTAAAGTCAGTTTCCTTAATTTTCTTCAAAAAATGACTCCAAATCTCTTCAATTTTTGGCATTACAATAAGTCAGGGGAACTTGGGATACCAGAAAGAAATCATCTGTCAGGAAACGCCATTCATATCTTCCACCTGTAGCTCCTATAGGACAATGAACAAATCTTGGAATAGGGGAATGTCTCAAATAAGTATTTTCTGGCTTTGACCTTGATCTTTTGGCTGGAGAAGAGAAGAAGAGGGAAGGAAGGGAAAAAACAAGGATGCAATGTATGAGGCCATGGTTCAAGACTATATCAAATATTAGAATTGCTGTGCAGACAACCACTCTTATAGGAATTCAGGCATGCTCAGTTTGGAGCTGGATCTCCAGATGCATGATGTAGAATAGTTCACAGCTGGACTTGACAGCAGGATGTAGTTGTCTATTTTGGGGGTGAAATGTCCTCTTGAGTATCAATCCAAAGCATGGAACTATCATAATATTCTCTAACTGTTTTTTCAGGTGGAAAGCTGGAGAAGCAGAAAGGAGCCTGTATCCCACCTTCTTTGTTCAAGGCATTGTGGATAGGGAATAAGCAGGCAATATCAGTTGCAAGAAAGTGAGCTGTGAGAGGTAATATTCTCATTCTCTCTCCCTCTCTTCTCTTTCTCCCATCTCTCCTTACTCCCTGCCTTCCTCTTTTACTCCCTCCCCCAAAATAGTTGAATGCAAAAGCTACTTGAGTGCAGTGATAGCTTAAAAATTTAAAACCACAAAAGTCAGGAACTGTGGAACTTAAAGTCCTTAGAGGACTTTGCCATTTTATATCATTATAGCAAGATATTCAGTTAGTAGCCTAATTTGTAATCACAAAAACCATGGGAGACTTTGCTATGCCATCCTCTGGCTTCAGCTTTCCTGTCTTTTTTGTTGATTTTGAATGTTATCACCTTCAGAAATGCCAAAAATAGGTTCATGCCACTGACAGATTAAATTATTTATTAGCCATATTCTTCTCAGCTCTTTACCCTTCTCCATATATAATAAACTTGGCAAAGTTTAATGATGGCACATCTATAAAGATAAGATTAAATAACCCCAATTGTACTGTTCCTGTTTGTTTAACTGATTTATACAGTCAAATAATGGCAGATTTTTACCTAGAGGACAGTTGTGCAGAGCCGTGAGTTAATCAGTGATAGATTCTATTTACAACTAGTTACTAAAAGACCTTCTGATTGATTGACTGCATAAGGGCCCCATTTAATGTAGCCACACTCTTTGTCCTGTGACTTTGGAGCTGCTTCTCACTCTGACAGTGGACTTGATCTTGTAATTTTTTGGCCGGTGATTTGCTTTAGCAAACACAAGCATAGGCTTGAAAAGCACTGAGATTCTTTGCTTGCTCTCTTGAGAACACACTTGGCTAGTCTTCTGGATTGCTACAAGAGAGCCAAGTCATCTTAGCCAAGGCCGTCTTAGATAAGCCAGCTCCCAGCCTACCCACTAGCTGACTGCATACACATGCATGAACCCAGCTGAGATCACCCAAACTTGGCCTTTCAGCAACCTGTAGATGCAAAAAAGTAGTAGAGTGTTGTTGTTTATATAACTTTGGCATGCTTGTAACACAGCATTATTGTGACAATAGATAACTGATACACTCTCCATAAAATTTAAAACATCAGAAAAGGTAAGGCATATATCTCACTCCTTTAAAGTAGTTTTATTTTTTTTTTGGGGGGGGGGGGATTTTGAGCCTCCTGTATCAAAATATGATGTTATTAGGAGCTGATGTGGCTCAGGCGGTTGAGCACCTGCGTCCCACATGGGAGGTCCCAGGTTTGATTCCCGGTGCCTCCTAAAAACAAAAACAACAAACAATAAACAAACAAATGGAAAAAACCAGCTCAGGGAAGCAGATGTGGCTCAGTGGTTGGGTGCCGGCTTCCCATATATGATGTCCCAGTTTCAATCCCTGGTACCTAAAAAAAAAAAGATGGTATCAAAAAACTTCTATAATTAATCCCTTAAACAGCCCCTGGTAGTAGGCATTGCATCAGCCCTTTGTATTTCTACTCCTATTTCGTGCTGCTGAGAGAATTCCCATTCAAAAACACCTGGTAGGAGCTCTGGTTCCCAAAGCCTGCCTCCCACCCCCGTTTGTTCTCATCTCCTTTCCCATTTGAGATGCATCTAGGGAAAGCAGCAGCTCTGCACATCTTAGATGAACTTGTGAATGAGGTCCTCAATTCCCCACCCAGAAATGTGTTAAAGGTAGAAAAATTTTCCCGATACTCTCCAGCAGGGAAGAAAACCCCAGTAAGATGTAGCCTCTTACTTGACATTGCATCTTGAAAGCCTTCATCAACAATCCCCAATTGCTGCCAAGGTGTACCCTATCTCTTCAGAATGAGGACAAATGGTTTCCTCTTCATCCTGATTCAGAGGTCCCAAAACATGGGATTCACACACCAAAAAATTCACTTCTGACTACAGAGGGTTTCAATGATTTTATTATATGCTTCACAATCTGTTCCTAAATCTGTTCCCAGTAGCTTACATTTACTAACTAATAGCCAAAGTTAAGGACCTTTGTATGGGACATTAAAGATGATAATGAGATAATAAGCTCTGTTAGAATGATCAACTTTGACGACCACGTAAATCGAGGATGTCCAATCAAAGTATGCTCAGTTTATTTTTCCAGATTAAATAGTGTATATTAGCCAAGCCAGGGGAAATCTCTAGCCTGGACAAAAGTAAACATCACCTTTAATAGCCAATAGTATATACTTAGCAATTGGAAAACTATGGCGACTAATTCTCCGTTGCGATGGAAGGCATCTATTCTTTTATTGGACAGTGAAGGGTGCAAATGCTGGAAATTAAGCCTTTTTAATAAAACAATGAAAGTGCTTCAAAAGATGTGTCAAAGGTTTTTGTGTCCTCGGCTGTGTGGGAGGTTACTAAATGCCAGGTATGTATGGCCAAGCAAAGGGAAAGAATGGCTCACACACCTGTCTCAGAACTCATTTCCACAAAATATGAGTCTTGCATTGCCCAGTTGAATTCCTGGTTGTGCCCACACAGGGCTGATGGGGGTGGGTGTCGAGTTAGCCAGACTTGTGTTCAAATTCACTAGTCATCATTTATTAGCTGCATAACCTTGGGCAACTCTCAGTTTCAAGAATCTCATTTGTAAAATGGGTAAGTGGAAAGATAATAGCCAACATGGCTTATTGTAGGATTAAATAAAATAATATATGTGTCTCTGAGGTGGAGTCTGAAACAGTGTAGGCATCTGATGAATTTTCATGCCCATCTTGTTCCCTTGCTTCCTCCTTGCTTTCCCTTATGTTCTAATGTTTAGAGAAGCTCACAGTGTGCTCTAGCAAAGAGGTCTGGGAGGATGGGATATTTATTAGCATTCAAAATCTTTAGAACCACTCTACATGAAGTCAGCAACTAGCTAATGAAGCCTGATTTCTTGGGCATTTGCCTCTTATGGCTGACTGATTTGTTAACTGAATTATTCAAAGATTTTTGTAATATGTTTTAATTTCTTATATCCATTTCAGTGGCTAATGATTCCTAGCCAGGCCCACTGCCTCATTTGAGAGAGAAAAGCAGCATGGCCATCTTCAATGTTCAAAAGGTGAGAATAAATTTTTTTAAATTAAGAAAATGATTATTACATCCTGATGGATACCTGCAATTATTAATTTAAGATTTGTTTGAAGTTGGCTGATTGGATAGTGACAGTAAATCTAGACAGGCAGTCTGGGAGAGAGGCTGCTTTATAGATTTATTTTCGCAGGGATTCCAAGAGCTGATGACCGTAAAAGAGGTAGAAGTTCAGTACCTGAGTATTGCAGTCTACATGGGGGAAACTTGAACTGGTTATTTTTAAGCCAAAAAGCAAAATCTGAACTTCTCCCACTTGTCTAACTTCCCGCTAATGCCATTATTTAATATTACCAGGTTAAAAATGAGATCCATAAAGATGTTGAATAAATTTAAGATGTTTCTCTTGTAAGCTCTCAGCCCTTTGTGAAGTTCTGAACTGTCCATATGTCATCGAGAGGTGCTCCTTGGATTCCTCTAAAGTGTTATGTTCCTGTTTTAATACAAATGTGTATAAGACGTTCCTGGTCTATCTCCAAAGAGACACCTGTGCAACTGAAAAATGACCCTATTTGAAGCAACTGCTGGGTACATATTAAAAATATAGCAAGGAGAAATTGTTCTTAACTTTGTATGGGTAACATTTTTCTATTTTAATAAGAAGGAATAATGCATTGGATGTGTTATCAAGAAGGAGGCTGTTCCCCCTTTCTACCCTAATTATTTCCATCTCCCAGTCAGAAATATTTGTAGGATGCAAAACATAAACCAATATTTTTTAAGTCTACCTTTCAAATTTTGGCATACTCTCAAACCAGGAAGAACTCATTTTTTCCATTGGCTAGCTACTTGGCCTGGATAGGAAGAAAATGTCTCTCTGTAGATGTCTTCTTATTTAAAGGAGGGATGTGGGAAAGTGCAGTTCCCAGATTGAAAGGCATGTGTTCTTGGCCATTAATAGTTAGAATTTGTGAATAGCTTTATGTCTGTAATTCAGATGCTTTTTATACGTGTCTGTAAGCCACTCCTCCAAAATGTCGAATTTTTTCCCTTTTTATCCTCTGAAGATTTTTTTTCTTGGAATTTAAAAAAATTCCTGTATTCATTCTGTCTGCTTCTCAGTGATATTATCTGTCCAGAGTTTTCCAGATTGTTTTCCTTTCCCAGGAAATAGCGTATTTGGGGAACCACTTCATCTCAAGGGAATGTCAAAGAAGAAAGATATGTGCCAGACAGTGGCTCCCACCCTGTGGATTATGGACCTTGAGGGTGAGGAGTTAAAGAGAGTCCAAATGTTTGCAAACTTCCTAAATACTCAAAAGTAATGTGCTTCTCACATGGATGTTTGGTTCTTTGTTTTTCAAATGTGTGTGTGTGTATGTATGTATATGTGTGTATGTGTGTGTATAGTATTCTGAAGAAAATACAAATTCATTTAAAGCTATTGCTGAATTCCTGATTGCTCTTTTCCAGTTCATGTTTCCCAATCAGTGATTACTCAAAGTACAGTAAAGTAAAAATAGAGTTCTCATATATGAAATATTGGGGAACCCCTGCCCTAGAGTGAAAAACAGTGGAGATGACTATGTTTAGAAAAGCCATCAGTGAATTAGGAAGAGAAAAGTGGTTTGTGTGGAGTTTAATGATCTGAAACAGGAAAATCAGAGAACCAGGCTATGAAATGGTAGTAATTAAGGGAGGCTGGTGTTATGGATTGAATTGTATTTCCAAGAAGATGTGTTCAAGACCTAATCTGCAGTCTCATGAATGTGATACTATTTGAAAATAAAATCTTTGAAGATATTATTAGTTAAGATGAGGCCAAACTGGATTAGGTTGGGCCCTAATCCAATATGACTGGTCCTTATAAGTAGAGGAAATTTGGATAGAGAGAGAAGATGGCCATGTGACAGAGGCAGAAATTTAGTTATGCTACTCTACAGATGCATGGCCCTGCCAACACCTAGAGATTTTTGACTTTTAGCCTCCTGAACTGTGAGGCAATAAATTTTTGTAAGCCACCCAGACTGTGGCACTTTGTTATGGCAGCCCTAGGAAACTAAGAGACTTGTAAACTGATCACCCAAAGTTTTTGTTATCTACCATTATGTAACAAATAACCCTGGTACTTAGCAACACCATCTTACTTAAGCAATGCCATCTCTTCTAATTCTTTGGGTTGACTGGGCTTAGTGAAGCTGTTCCATTTGATGTTGGCTGGAACTACACTCATCTGAGAGCTTGACTGGCCTGGAATGTCCTCACATTTCGGACAGTTTTGCAGGGGATTACTGGACTGCTGGACCTCTCTCTTACTCTAGATTTTCTTAAGGCCTCTCACTCTCTGTGTGTTCTGGACTTCTTACTTGGTGACTCAGGGCTCCCCAAAGAACAATGATAAAAGCTTCCAGGTTTCCTTAAGGTTTAGGCCTAGAATTAGCGTGGCATTACTTCCTCTGCAATCTTCTGGTCAGGTCAGATTCATTATTGGAGGTGACTGTCTATACAAGGATGTAAATACCTGGAAGTGAGGTACCATACCCAGTCATGATCCTATCAAAAGAACGGTATGGCTAGGATGTTTCTGTTGCCCCTTTAGCCACTGGTCACTCACTATTACTGCTGCTCCTGCTAGTGGTATATTCTAAACAGACACTGCGTTTTTTACATCATTCCTTCAAGAAGCATATGATCAGCTGAGCCAAGTGTACATGCCCTGGCCCTAGCTGTCAGGGAGCAGGGAGAGGGATTGTCTCCTTCTTGATGGCTTCTTTTTTTTTTTTTGAAGACTCAAGTGACCATATGTCTTAGTTTGCTTGGAATGGTCCTGGTTATCCTGGTTTATGCTGGGTTGTCCCAGCATAATTATTAGCAGTTGCCCTCTTTATGATAAATTATCTGGTCATCCTTATGGCCAACACCCACATAATGGAGGATTCTTTTACAGATAGTAGATGATGGAAAACTGAAAAATGCCAACTACTGCCCTCTGAAGGCTGTCCAACAACCACATATACTCTTCTTCCTGTACTTATATGTTTAAAAGACAAATGCACCGAACTCTTCCTTGTAGAAATGGCACTGTATCCCATCCTCAAAGATATGACCCCGGGTCTTGTCAATTGAGTCATCCAACTCCAAACAGAATCTCTAGGAGATGTCCATGCTTCCTTTAGGTTAGTCTTGATCCCTCTCCATTTTCTACAACCTAAGTATACTGTAAAGTTAACTACTTCCAACCCAATCCATATACCATAGTTAGGGGAAAAGGAGAAGAAGAAAAAAGAAAATTAGTCCAAATGTATAAATATGAACATGACAACAAAGAGGATGATATGGCTAGAGGTTGCAATTCTCGCATCTGCAGCTGTCACCGTACTATGATTATTTGTCATCCCTTCTGTCTCTGGACTTTCAATACCATTGTCAGCTTATGAATATTTTCTGGATATCCTGTCATATTCACCTTCTTCCCTCAAGATTCAAAGTATGAAAGCAAGATTGGCTGAGCCTACATAAGTGCCAATGCCTGCATTGCCATAGAGAGAAGAAAGAGGATATTTTCCTCTATTTCCTCTTAATGGTGAGAAGCAAGGTACCCCCATGGTAGTGGGTGCTACCTGGGGAGGAAAGGGAATAAATATTCATCACCCACTTTCATTCAACACTTTATAGAAATTTGAAGAAAAATGGGGGTGGGCGGGGACACACATTGACAGGTAGGGGTGGGTGAGTTCATAAGTGTTCTAGCATTTATGCTCAGTATCTATGGGATTTTCAGGCCACAAGATTATTAGTTGAGGTCTGGGGCTACTGTCTTGGGATAACCTCAGACAAGATGTTTCAGCAGAGGAAGGAGAGTCATTGCAAGGGCAAGAAGGGTGAGAAGTATGTGATAAAGTGGGGGAGTAGGGAATACTGGGCAGATTGAGGAAGCAGAGATAGGGAGCATTCTGAGGGGTGTGAACTTGGCAGAGTATTTAGAAGATACAGTAGATTTTAGGGATATGGCATAGACCCAGAAAATCTCTCCTTCAGTTTGATAAATGTCTTTCTGAACTAGACTATATGCAAGGTGGGAACATTGGTTGGAGCCAAGATAAAGGAAAGGTCAGATTCTTGTAATGGGTTAAAATGATATCAACACTTGGAAGAAGCTCCTTGTGTTGAACCATAAAACCTGAATCTTAGTCTAAGCCTGCCTCTACTTGGAAGCATTACCATAGACAGTGCTTTTTCTTAATTCATAAACTAAGGGATTCAGAACAGATCAATGGGTTCTAACATGGGGTCTCCAAATTCCAAGAGACCCTCAAGGTAGAATTGGAGGGGTTTGTTTAGGCAGAATTCAGTTCATTATCCACAATATGGGTTCATAGGTTACTAAAAGGTTACTTCCTCATAGACAGACAATTAAACTTTAAATGTGATGAGGATTTTCAAGGCAGAAATATAGGGTGCCATGTCAACATACCATAGGTGACACAACCCATTCCAGGGTTCTGGGGAAATCTCTTGGAGAAAGTGGTATTTCAGTGAAGCGTGAAAACCAAAAGTGAGCATGGCCAATTATCTTAAGGGAAAAAATTCAGTTGTGGGGCATCAGCACATTACAGAGAGTGGCTATTTCTCTATAAATATTCTAGTTCTACCTCTGAGGAAACGAGAGGTTTGTGGAAGGTGAAGAAATGCTGCACAAACTGGGCAGACACTTGGATATCTCATGCAACATGATAATTTTCTCCAGTCCCATCTCCTGAAATGAACTACAATGTACTCTGATAAACATAACACTTCAGGCCTGAGGTGCTCTTAGAGCTCCATGTAGAAATGAACCTTTACTTAGGAAATTGAAGCCATTGCAAAATAATTGTTGAGATGCTTTAAATAGATCTCATTAAGGCTGGTAGATGCCTCTGTGCCTTTCTGTCATGCCCGCGATTGTGATGGATGGTTTTAGATGTATAATTAATGTTACTCCAGAAAGCATCATGAATCAGTCACCAATTGTATGAGAATTTCAAGAACTTGGGCATAGACTTTCTTTTCCCTTCTTCTTGATACCACTCCACTTTATCTTGAAGATTTTACTGTTGAATCTTGATGAAGATTCCATATTTTGTCCATTTGAGGCACTATTGTAGCAAGGTTTCCATGGCAAAATGCCCCTCCCCTGCTTTAGAGTAATTGTTGTTTAGCTTCTGCTGTGTACTTGGGGGGAGCAGATTGAACAGTTATTAATCCTGGTCTCACAAACTGACATCTTTCCTCTGAATCTAGCTGTTCCTGAATAAAATCCTATGTAGCTTGTAGCACTCACTCCCTGTGTTTCTCCTATAAAAATTAAAAGCCCAAAAGATCAAAGGAAAATATTTCTTGGTTTTTATGGAGTGCAAACTACTTTGGGTTTATGACCCCAGTTTTTATAATATTGGATACCATTATTTTTTTCCTCTTCGGCTCAAACCTCTTCCTCTTCTTATCTATGCATTTTGAACACTCTGGATCAACTGTGACCAATATTTCCTGTTTCATGTGTCAGGGCGGTAATAAGTGCCTGTATCATACTCCACTGCCCAAACTGTGGACTTTCTGCTTAGAGGGACAAGCAAGCATAATGATATCCATCTGGGACGGAGCTTAAAATAGTGCCCATGCGTCATTTTGCAGCTAGGAATCTGGATATGGCTAATGGGATGTTATCAATCAGGAGATAAAATTAAAATCCTGCATTTGGAGCTGCTCCTGACAGAAAGAGTGGATTTTGTAACATCTGTTTTCTATTAGATGCTATTGTGTGCTTTAGCAGCAAATTACACAGATCAGAAAAATACGGTTAACAGTTTCTGGCAGTGAGGTTGTAAATGAGATCTGGTGTTCTCTGAACAAAGATGTTGCAGGGGAAGGTAAGGAAGCTCTGAGCAAAGAGTTGGTGGACTTAATGGGGGCAGTTTTCTTGCCCCCTTTGGAGACTAAATACCTTTCTCAGAAAGGAATAAATATATTTTTGAGATTGTAGTATAGGAAAGTGATCTTTTGAACTCTGGAAGGGATGGTATTAAAGCTTTTACCTGGTTAGTGTCTCCTCACAGCCTGCTTGTGATTGGTACCAGAATTCATTAAATCCTAAGGCAAAAAAAATTAGCTGGGGGTGGGGTAGAGGAAGGAAAGAGTGGGAGGGAACTCTGGACGCAGCAAGCACCAAGTGTCTCAGCTCCAAATGAGGATAGCTTGTTTGAAATGAACAGCTAAAAGACAGTCCAGGCGTACTCCGGCTTATTGCTGCTCAGTAAAATAAACTTCGTGTGCTCAAAGACTGGCTCCATGCTGATGTTCTTGCCTTATGGAAAATAACATGCTTTCCTCTTTTATTTATTTATTTTTTTGTCTAGCAGATGACAGTAATAATGAGAACTAAAATCACTCAAGTCAGCCTATGAAAGGGAACTGTCTATTTAAAAAAAAAAAAAAAGACATCTTTTTGTGCCATCTGCCAAGGTACAATAATGTTTTGTAACAGGTTTTGGAAAGCGCATTAAAAGGCTTCATCTGTGCTTGTCCTTTCCAGTTAGTCAAGATATAGTTGTGTCTCTCTTTCCTAATGTGGATTCTGGAATCATGTAATTATTTCTAATTTATCTCTAAAATTAAGTGTCTCAAATACGATTTTAATTGAGATTTCATTAGGTACTTATTATACATGTGTCAAATGATAGTTGATTATTCTGAGCATGGATAGAAAATCTGAAAAAGATAGTGGGAGAATGATGGGTACCTTTGAAAGCTGATGGTGCTCAATAAATATGTCTTAAAATAATCAGTTGATATATAATTAATGTAAGTAATTACTGCAATTAAACTCTATTTATGGAACCCTGCTGTGTTGTTTCCCATCCTAAGCTTAAACATGATTGTTGTTCTTTTGCCTAAATAAAATTAATGTAATGAGAAAAAAACAGAATAAATATAGGTCTGAGAGAAGGAAACATCTTTATTAGAGAAGAATGGTGTGAAGAGAAAAATTGATTCATAAGGAAAAGGTGTTT
This sequence comes from Cabassous unicinctus, assembly GCA_029593785.1. NCBI lineage: Eukaryota > Metazoa > Chordata > Mammalia > Cingulata > Chlamyphoridae > Cabassous > Cabassous unicinctus. The sequence continues at coordinate 22,941 of JAQZBX010015387.1, forward strand.
GAGGCTTGTATTAGTCAGTGTTCTCTAGGGAAATAGAACCAACAGGAGATATCTGTAAATATTATGAGATTTTATGAAATTGTCTCACGCAGCTGTGGGGGTGCACAAGTTCAAAATCTGTAGGGCAACTCTGATGAAGGTTTCCAATGAATTTCCCAGGAGAAGGTGGCTGGCTAAAGTAGAGATGGAAATTCTCTATTCTTATTGCTGAAATTATCACTTCTCTTTTTAAAACCTTCAACTGTTTGGATGAATGTCTCTTATTGTTGAAGGCAGTCTCCTCAGTCGATTGTAGATGTAATCAGCCATAGATGAAATCAATTTACTGATAATTTCAGTCCAAGAAATGTCCTCACAGTAACAATCAGGCTAGTGCTTGCTTAATTAAACAACTGGGCACCATTACCTGGCCAAGTGACACATGAACCTAATCATCACAAGGGCATAAAAATATCCTCTTCACCTAAAACAATTAGGCATTTTCATTGCACAATGTGAAGAAATAGGTCTAGTAGGTGGGGTAAAGATATGTGGAGCTGGATAAGGGAAGAAAAGACTGCTGGTCTGGAGGGACCAACACTGAGAAACCAGGGTATGATTCTGACTGCTATGTGGTTGCTATTTTTATTTGTCTCTGTATTCTTAGGACTTAGAGCAGTGGCTGGCAATAATAAGTACTCAAAAAAACATATGTTGCATGATTAAGACTGGATCAGGTCTGTCTTGAGTGACAGTGAACGTGCATGGGTTTGCAGGGGGATGATGGAAAAACATACTCAACTAAACTTATTCCCTTGATCAAAATAAGCCTCCCTGACTTCTTCTCAACAAGATGCATTAACAGGCATCAGATTTACCTTCCTACCTGAAATAACTGAAAACAAAAACAATGGACAAAATATATTAATTTCGCCATAAGATTGCCTAAGACTACTGCCTGGAGAGAGTTTCCAGATTGTAGTACAGTGAAGGGGAACTCAGGTAGAGCCAGGTAGTCTTCCTGAGTTCAGGAGACAGAGCTCAGAATCAGAGAGACAGAAGCAGCTAGAGAGTTTGAAGGGCACAAGATCAGAGAGGAGAGATCTGCACAGATAGAGAACTTCAGAGATCTGCAGAGGTCTCCCTAGAGCCTTCTCTGTTCAGAGCGTGAGACTGAGAAAACTACCTGAGGCCATGGAAAGAACCATCTAAAAGAATTAGGAGGAATAATCCCCAAGGCACACACAGGGCTAGGAATAGTTTCTATTCCTACCATCTAAAGTAGAAAAGGTATTAATATAGGGTCATTAGGTAGAGTATTCAGAAGGGTTCTAACTCAGTATGTGGCAAAATTTGCTGTAGACTAAACAATGGTCTGGTCCCACCTAACGAAACTTGAAAGAAAGAACCAAAAGGATCAGATTGTTTCCAGGCAACTTAACTGTGTCCAGGATCAAAACTCAAGAATATGTATAGGGATACAAAAATATATAGCACCTCACAAGGTAAAATTCATGATATTTTGCATCCAATTAAAAATTACCTAGCATGAAAAGAAGCAGGATAATATGACCCATAATGAAGAGAGAAATCAATCTAGAAGCCCTAACTTCCCTATTACAGAGTGAGGAGAGAGACAAATTATCTTGCCCTACCAACAACTGTGAAACTAAACAATATTGTCAAAAACAAACATTTCATGGCTTCTGAAATCAGAAAAAAGCAAAAATAGAAAAACAATACTAATGAGAAACATTTATTTATGAAAAACAACTGAACTTCAGATAAGAACATTGGGACTCTATGACATTGCCTGGAGCTGCTTTCATATTCCCCAGCTTTGTTGGTATGTGGGGAAGACCATGAAACCTAGCAGCTTTGCTACTAGAGGGTGCTCACTTGATTTGGTATAGACGGTGAAAAAACCCACTCCCAACAGCAGTCTCACTTAAAGTAAAGCTCTTGGAAGCAAGCAAATAGGGAGGCCAGCAACTCTGTTCATCTGAAATTGCAGAAATTAAACAGAGGGATCCTGGAGATGAGAGAGTGGTAGAGTGGATTGATAAGACCTCTGCACATTCCTGGCTTCCTTTCATTGTGCATTTGCATGGGAGACCAAAGAGAGTCCAGTCTATCCACATATCCCTGGCTAACTGGGATACCATACACTTGCACAGAGGAGAAGCAAGAGAACACAGCAGAAAATGAAAACTGTGGTAGAACTGAAAGTGCCTGAACTTTGAATGAACCCACATACAAATCAAGCGATAAACAGTAGAAGGCTTATTGGCAGAAAGTGTTTGAGCACAACTCTTGACAAATTATTGACTGACTTTTAAGTTATGTAGACACAGGGGTGATCTCAAAGAAGTGAAGCTTAAAAATTAAAATAAGAATAAAAAACAATACTGAGCAGAGATATCATGGGCTACCCACGGCAGGGAGACTGACTTCACAGAGTGACAGATACTTTTCTAAAACAAACAAACAAACAGATAAAAAGTCAGTAACAACAATTTTCAGGGAGAAAATATTAGTATCCAAAGTTGCTATAATATATTATCTAAAATGTCCAGTTTTCAACAAAAAATAATGAGACATGCAAAGAAACAAGAAAGAGCTATCCATATTCAGTAAAATGAAGCAGTCAATAGAAACTGTCTGAGTGGACCCAGATGTTGGAATTAGCAGAGAAAGAGTTCAAAGCGTTTTTATAAACATATGTAAAGAACTAAAGGAAACCATGTTTTAAAAATTAAAGGAAAGTATGATAACAATGACTCAGCAATTATAGGTTCTCAATAAAGAGATACAAAGTATAAAAAAAGACTACATGGAAATTCTGGACATGAAAAGTACAATAACTGAAATGAAAAGTTCACTAGAGGGACTCAGCAGAAGGCTTGAGAAGAATCAGCAACCATCAAATAGATCAGTATAAAATTATTCAGTCTGAAATACAGAGAGATCAAAGATGGAAGCAAAATGAACAGAGCCTCAGGAACATGTGAGTCAACAGCAAATTTAACAACATACATACAATGAGACTCACAGAAGGAGAAGAGAGGAAGAAAAGTGTGGAAAGAATATTTGTAGAAATAATAGCAGAAAACTTCAGAAATTTGATGATAAACATTAGTCTCCTGATCCAAGAAGCTTACCAATCTCCAAATAAAATAAAGAGATTCACCCCTAGACACATCAAACTGTTGAAAGACAAAGACAATGAAAATCTTGAAAACAGCAAGAGCAAAGATTCATCATGTACAAAGATACCTCAGTAAGATTAACAAATGACTTCTCATCAGAAATAATGGAGATGAGAAGGCAGTGAAATGATTAATAAAGTGATGAAATTAAACAAAAACAAAAACAAAAAATCACCAAAAACAAAAAACAAAAAAAAACCCTGTCAACCAGGAATTCTATATATAGGAGATATATCCTTCAGAAAGAAAAGTGAAAAAAAAATCTGAGCTAAACAAAGGCTGAGAGACTTTTTTATTATCAGAGCAGCATTACAAGAAATACTAAAGGAAGTCCTTTAGGCTGAAGGGGAATGGCAGTAGAGAGTAACTGGAAGCCCTAAGAGTAGATAAAGAGCAATGGAAATAGTTAAATATGAGGTTAAATTCATGTGTTTTCTTCTCTTAAGTTTTTAAAAAGACATTAGAGTGTATATAATATTTAAAAGTGTAATATCTATGACAATAACAGCACAAAGATAAGATGGAGCACAGTTTCTATATTTTATCAGAATTAAGTTTATATTAGTTTGAAGTAGATTGCAATAAGTTAAGATGCATATTCTAATCCCTAGATGAGCCACTCAAAAAAGACTAAAAATATATAGGAAAAAACCAACTGAGGTTCTCTGCTTCTGCAAAAGATGAAGAAACAGAGACCAGATTTACCCTGTCATATGAAGTTAACAAACACAAGGAAACAAACAAAACAAAACCCCCAAAACAGACAAAATGTATGAAACAGCAATTTTCAAGACACTACGTGTCAAGAAGGAGGAATTACAAAGGAGTATGAGGGAACTTTTGAGGGTAATGGGTATGTTCATTATCCTGATTGTGGTGAGGTTTCACATGTGTGTACATATTTAAAATCTTAAACTGTACACTTTCAATATGTTCAGTATAATTATATCATAATAAAGCTGTTATAAAGCATTTCTGAAAATCTTGAATTCATAAACTTTAAAACACACATATGCACAAATGCACAATACTTACATAACTTTTGTGGAGAGGGTTTATAAGAGTAACTTTTCCATAATTTGGAAGTAATTTGGAAAATATTCAGAAAATGGATCACTTGAAAGATGCAGGAAAATAGATGCAGTTTTATATTCTGCTAAAGTTAGCCTCAGAATCTAGAAATATGTTGAAAATACTAAAAGATTCAATTTAAAAGAAATACGATCTTGTAACTCCACCAGCTTTATAAACAATAAACTCTCTCTGACTCACCTTATTTCCTCTTAGAGTAGAAAATATATGCATAAAATCCAGAGGAAAGTGATTGATGTGTTTTCATTTTTAAACCTATCCTGATTTTAGCATAGATTTATATTGCAAGGGATATTTAATTGGGCTTTACAAACATTTACAGAGTTCTAAAACTCTATGTTTATGGTGGATTATTGTTTGACCTCCATTCTAACTTCCTTCTAGTGTAGCTCCCTGAACTGCAAAAAATGAAAAGCTAAGAATATCATGTCCCAGACTCTCTTGCAGCTAGGGTGATGAGGTTCTAAATGTAAGTTACAGCTCCAGAGATATCCCAGTCCTTGATTGCAGTTCCAGTGGTTAAGTTCCTGAAGAGAACAATTGCAGCTCTGTTTCTTCAGCTTCCTATTTATGGCAGAGTGAATAGTTCCCCTGGGAAATATGTTATTCTGGAAGATATTCCTGGAGGTCCAGCTGGAGGGTGCTTCTCCAGCTCTTTCACTGGTTTTCTAAGTCCCTAATATTCTGTATTGAATCCCTTTTATGATTAAAATAGCTAGAATGGCTTATGTTTCCTGCAGCTCAACTCTGATTGATAGAGGTATTGAGGCTTGGAAGGTGTTACTTCTAATGGTATGATGGAGTGGGAAAAGACTGGAAGAAGAGGGAAGAGCTGGCCTTTTGCAATGTAGTTCAGGTAAGAGTCAGTACTGGTTATGGTACTTGAAATAGGGGGATAGATTAAAGAAAGATATGAAGAAAAAGAATTTCTATGGCATAGTAACTTATTATAGATAATGGATATTAAGAAGGAGTCAAAAGGCTTCTAAGGTTTCTATCTTGGATGATTGAATAGGTGTGTTGTCATGGGATGAGACAGGGATTATCAGAACAACAGGAGGTTTGAGGGAGAAAAGAAGAATGATTTTGGTTTTAAATATAATGTATGGATTTTCTTTTATATTACAAGTTTGGGAAATATAGGCCCCAGTTTCTCAGGCTTCTCCCCCTGAAGATGTTCATTCAGGTAAAAATGCCTTTAAGACTAAAAGGGTGTTTTGCCAGGTCCTGGAAATGATGGCTGTCTTCTGTAGCAGTAATGGAGGTTGAACTCAGAGATAAACTATTTGGGGGCTTTAGTAATCTTATCTATCTGTCTGTCTATCTATCTATCTATCATATCTATCTATCTATCTATCTATCTATCTATCTATCTATCTATCTATCTATCTATCTATCTATCTATCTGTCTGTCTGTCTATATTTATTGAGGCCTTTTCTATGCCAGAAATAGTGCCAGGTTCACAACAAGGAACAGGATAGACAATGTTTCTTCCTTCATGAGCCTTCTTCCTGGGGACATAGAAACTGCAGAGGCATTTTTCTGAAAGTCAAAATGGAATATTTCAGAATTTGTTTTTATGGGCACTGTTAGAAATGGAAACAAATAGTTTGGAGGCAAGATCCAGGAATAGAGAATTGAGATGCTTCATGTGGTCAGGGATTTAACTCCCTGAGGCATATGTCAGCTATGATTCTGCTTCACTCAGCCTCAGGCTTTGCTTCATTAAACAGAAAAAAATGCCTGCATTTCCTAATTACAGAAGGCAGGGGAGAGTATGTGGAAATTCTTGATACATTGAGCTTTTTTCTTTAAATTAAATTATGGCAGAAGTGCTACCACAATACCAGGCTATAGTTACAGCAATTACAGTGATAGTCCTTTGAAAGGCAGAATAAATGTGGTACTCTTTGGTTCTGTGCAATAAGATCTCCCTCCACATTTACCCACTCAATATCGGTTTAGTATGAATGACATTGATATTAAACTTGTGCTAGAAAGACAATTTGAATTTGTGAAACACCCTTCCAAAATGGCCTTTTCCTGAGACCTTCTTGAGTTTCTTTTATTAAACATTTACCCATGCTCCTTATTCTGTGGAAAAAAAATAGCATCATTATTTTAAATAATTTAATACTTATACCTCTATTAGTAGACTCGATAACACTAGGACAATTATTGCAACATTTCTTTTGGAAATTTTTGACTCAATTAGTTAAAAAGCAAACTATTAAATTGCTTTAAATAGGTTTCATCTGACATTTAAATTAGGTAAAGCAGGCTTCATTTATTAAGTGATAGCTAATTATTTCAAAAATATTTTGGTTGCGTTAAGAATGGCATATGATTACCAAAAATCAGTTAGCCTATACTAAATGTTGAAAACAATGCGTTACCTTTGAGTTTATTGGTGCTTTTTATAGCTATCCTGAATTTAAAGCATTTATGTAAATCAGATTTTGCATCAGATTTTGGATACTTCAAAACCCCAGTAATATTTGGCAGCAGTGAGAAGGTCACGTGTAGGTATAACTTTGGCTGGTAGTTGTAATACAAGGAGGTTTAGGTCACAAGTTCAAACCTAGGTCAAATTCATAATGACCATCTAAGAGCTACTTGTTGGCTCTTGAAATGACTGGATGGTTTCAAAGTAACTTTTAAAGCTGTTCCTTACCTCTTTAGTAAAATATTCAATCTGAAAATATTGAAGGTTGACTTAATTTTTTTCACTGTTTAAACATCACAAAATAACATGGAGAAAGAGAAAAGAAATAAAAATCATTTATTTGCTTTTACTTCAGAAAGAATTTTAAATACAACAACTCTTTGAGTTCAACTTTTTAAAAAGTTTGATGGGTTTCATTTTCTTGGCCTTTGCTTTAGTTTGGAGGGAGACTGTGCCAATAAAATCTATGTTTAGCGAAGGGAAATACACCTAAAATTATTTCAGAAAATGTTATCACTTTATACCAGTCTTTTTGGAAATTTGAAGTCTAATGGTACATGATTATGGCATGGAAACTAGGGGCTTGATCTTTTAAAGCTTTGACCATTATATAAACCAGAGTTGACATCTGACTAATCATTATTAACAGGAAAAAATCTTACAGACATTTCCACACCTAGCAGGATGACCACTTATGGCTTCACAGGTTGTTCATTGAACAACTACAGGCGGAGCCTTTCACAAAGAATAAGTTAGAAATGGCACCCTTTGGAGTTGTTCACTGCTGTCTAATATTCAGTCTCTACAATTCTACCCAGTGGCTCTCACAAAGTTTTCATCTTACATATTATTTAATTTCTATCTGTTTAATTTTTTATGCCTTAATTTTTCATCACAATCCTATTGCTTATCATTATCATGCACTAGCTACTTATTTGGGTCCCCACTGCTTCATTTTCTATGAATGACCTGATTTCAGTATTTTCAGTAAAATTGTATACAATGACCAAGGTAGTGAAAACACCCTTCACCTACCAAACACACACACACACACACACACACACACACACACACACAGGTAGATAACGCCAAAAGCAATATTAGTGTTTCTGGATCAAACATTAAAATTTTTAAAGCAATGCTTCATTCCCATGGAATTGTTTTGTTTTCTTCCTCCTATCATTTTTTTCCTCCTGGTGTCTAAGAAGTTTATGGCAACTGAATAGCTAAATATTGGTCTGAACTAACTATATGTTATTATACCCATAGATGAAATCATAGAACATAGATTTAAGAACTATGAATCTACACTTAAAGTTTTTCCTTTCAATATGCTTATATTCCTAGTTTTTAAAGCAACAGCTACACAAAAATTGGTATATGATATTTCATCTGTAGTCTCTCTTAAAATGGATTGTTTCTGGGGGAGGAAGTGGTTCAAGTGATTGGGTGCCTCCCTCCCACATGGGAGGTCCCGGGTTTGGTTCCTGGTGCCTCCTAAAAAGATGAACAGAGAGCAGACAGTGCAAACAACGAGAGGGGCTGAGGAAATAAATAAATGAAAAATAAATCTTAAAACAACAGCAACAACAAAAAAAACTGTTTCAAAGGATCCTCCCAAAGATATACTAGTAAAACATGTTTATAAATGCATAATCCATTGATCTCTAAGTTAGGAATTTCTGTGTCTATATTTGTAATATGTGCAGTTACAAAAGATACAGACCTAGGGAAAAGCACAAGAAACCCTTTATTGTCAATCTCAGTCAGTTCTGAGCACTTGAAACCCACTCAGAGTGTTGCTCTCTTTGCACTTGCAGTGTCAATTTTCTGTATAACTTCCTCCCATAAACTAACTTTAGTTGTTTTTGTAATGATTGGTTTAGGCTCTTCTGCCATAATTTCTGTTATTCTGTTTTCCATTCATCTAGGGTTATAGGTAGTACTTTGCTTCTTGGTTTTCTTGGCTGTAAGTTACAGGTTTACTTCTTGAGACTCAGGAGAAATCACACTTGTATTCTTTTTCAATCTTCTTTAAATACTTCCTCACTCTTTTGGTGTTTTATGATTCATTCACTGTTGCTTTCTATTGATATTAATCCAATTCAGCAAAACATTTCTCTTAGCTTTGCTGAGTTTGTCTTCAGAATCATGCTTTTAACATCAGTGAGTGATGTGTGAGAGTCGATTGTGAATATAGTGTTTGATCTGTCTGGAATTGCACCAAGCCTTCTGGAGAGTGCAGTTTCTATTGTGTGTGGGTGTGTGGTTGATTGAGGCAAGTCAATAATATCACAACTAAAGCGTAAAATGCAGCATGATATCTGAGAAGGCATTATGACTGCAATTTAAGTCTCCATATACTAATTACAAGTGATTTATCATTTTCCTGTAACATTACTGTGAAATTTACTGGTATAGAACATACCTGAGAGAAGTTCACAGTCCTATACTGGATGCTCCAATAATAGAATGGGGAAGAATCTGAGTAAGTTAAGGGGGAAAGATCATATTCAAGGAAGAGACTGGCTTGTAATTCCAACCCAGCCAAGCCAGTACTTTCTCTAGCATTCTTTAATTTCTCTCTTTTGAATTTGGAGCTCTCTGTTGAGGATAGTTTTGGATGTAGCAGCTGGACTAGTCTATGTGGGGCAACAGGATAAATTAGGGGAAGCTGAAGATTATGCTTTTGCAAACTATTATCACCGCCAAAATTCTATCTCTAATGACTTTTTTTTTAAACTTATAGTACTGGAGCTGCAATTGCCTCCTGGGTACCTCTACATGGATAACTGCTGCCATCTTCCACTCAACATGTTGTAAATAACCCACTGTGTTCTCCCAATCAACTCTATTCCCTATTTCTGTTAATGATATAATAATTTTTCCAGGCACTGAGGATTAAAACCTGTCACATTTAACTTCTTTTTTCAATCACTCTATCTAACCCAGTGAAAGTCCTAAAGATTCTGTTAAAACATTCTTTCCTTGTATGCTTTCCATTTCCCCTGCTACCTCTTCATTCAGGCCCTCCATACCTTTCACATAAACCTTTTCAACAGCTCATAAAGGAATATCAACCCTCAGTTGCCTCTTTCCCATCCAATCAATAATATCCAAGTAGCCAGCTTAATCTTCTTTACTAAAATATGGCATTGTCATACCACCTGCTTATTCAAAAACATTTAATGACTCACAGTTGCCTACCAAATGAAGTGTTCATTCCTCAGCCTTACATTTTGGATCTCCAAAATAAAACCGCAACATATCTTTCTGGTTATATCTTGCATTTCTTCCCTATATGAACCCTGTATTTCAGCTAAATCAGATACTTGGGAGTGGTTGGGTATGTGATTATGTGGGAACTAGAGGGAGATGGGTGATGAGGAAATGGAGGCAGTGACAAGAGCTAGAGTATAATCAAGAGATATTTATTCATCACGTATGAAGTGCAAGGTACTATGTGCTAGTAGATACTCTGTTTTGAGGGAATGTGAAGGAATATAAGGTAAATTCTCTGCCCATAAAGAATTTATATTTTAGTTAATGATCTAAGACCACATGAAATGTTAAATAAAAATACAATGTTTAAATTGACAACAAGAAGAGATGTCAATGCAAAACATAATTGCTTGCTTGATGAATTGTATAGTCTTTATAAAATTTAAAGGACAGAGATTACTTTAGACTGAGTGAGCTTTATGGAATAGATATAGATGGGATTTGAATGTTTCAGAAGTAAAAATTTTTAAAATATATTTTTATTATTATTAGAGAGATTGTGAATTTACAAAACAGTCATGCACATGTGTGGAATTCCCATACAACACCCCTCCACCAACACACCACATTGTTGTGGAACATTTGCTACAGATCATGAGATAACACCATCAGACTATTACCACCAACCATGGTCCATAGCATGCATTTGGTATATCCCTTCCATAGCCCCACCCACTGTTAACACAGTACATCTTTGGCATTGAGGCAAGAATATTACAGTATTGCTGTTAATTATAGTCCATAGGTTACATTAATTGTATCTTTTCCCATGCTTCTCCACATTCATACCATCTTGCAATAGAGATGTAAATTTGTTCTAATTCACAGAAGGACACTCCCATATTTGTACTATTAACCACAATTCTCATCCACCTCTGGGTTCACTATGTTATTCAGTCCCTAGATTATTCTCTAGCTTTCTTTCAATTGACATTTACATACCTAGACTACCCTTTTCAGCCAATATCCCATTTATAAACCATCTGCATTAGTTCTACTCACTATAATATGTTACTCTTAACTCTATCCATTTCCATACTTTTACAGTCAAGTTTATTAAATCTTCTATATACATTAAGCATCAGTATACCTTCTCAGCCCTCCTCGTATTTCCTAATAACCTTCACTCTAGGTTTTAACTCCATGCGTTTATTCTTCGTATTTAGTTCCTATTACTGAGACCATGCAATATTTGTCCTTTTATGTCTGGTTTATTTCACTCAGCATAATGTCTTCAAGGTTCATCCATGTTATCATATATGTCCCAATTTCATTTCTTCTTACAGCTGCATAGTATTCCATCATATGTATACTACATTTTGTTTATCCATTCATTGGTTGTTGGACACTTGGATTGTTTCCATCTTTTGGCAATTGTATGAATAATGCTGTTGTGAACATCGGTGTGCAGATGTCTGTTTGTGTCACAGTTTTCAGTTCTTCTGGATATATTCCTAGTAAAGGAATTGCTGGATCATATGGCTGTTCTATGTGTAGCTTCCTGAGGAACCACCAAACTGTCTTCCACTGTGGCTGCACCATTTTACATTCCCATCAACAGTGAAGGACTGTTCCTATTTCTCCACATCCTCTCCAGCACTTACTGTTTTGTTTTTTTAAATAACGGCCATTCTATGTGGTGTGAGCTGATATCTCATTGTCGTTTTGACTTGTATTTCCCTAATAGTGATATTGAACATTTTTTTCATGTGCTTTTTGGCCATTTGTATTTTCTCTTTGGAGAAATGTCTGTTGAAGTCTTTTGCCCATTTTTAAATTGGGTTGCTGGCTCTTCTTTGTTGAATTGTATGATCTCTTTATATAGAATGGAAATCAAACTCTTATCAGATATGTGGTTTCCAAATATTTTTTCCCATTGAATGGGCTGCCTTTTCTACCTTCTTGGCAAAGTCCTTTCAATCACAAAAGTGTTTAAGTTTGAGGAGGCCCCATTTATCCATGTTTTCTTTTGTTGATCATGCTTTTGGTGTAAGTTTTAAGAATCCACCACCTACCACCAGATCTTGAAGATGTTGCTCTATATTTTCTTCTAGGAGTTTTATGGTTCTTGCTTTTATGTGTAGTCTTACATCCATTTTGAGTTATTATTATTTTTTTTGTGAGGTACCAGAGCTGGGGATTGAATCTTGGACCTCGTATGTGGGAAGCTTTTGCTCAACCACTGAGCCACATCAACTCCCCTGAGTTGGTTTTTTCGTTTGTTTGTTTGTTGTTATTTTTTTGTTTTGTTTTGTTTTTAGGAGGCACCAGGGACTGAACCCAGGACCTCCCATGTGGGAAGTAGGAGCTCAACTGCTTGAGCCACATCTGCTCCCTGACTTTGAGTTAAATTTTTATGTAAGATGTAAGAGACTGGTCTTCTTTCTTTTGACTGTGGATATAGTTGAATAGACTATTCTGCCCCAGCTGGATTAGTTTGAAAGCCTTGTCAAAAATACTTGATCATAGATGTGAGGGTTGGTTTCTGAACCATCAGTTCACTTCTATTGGTCTATGTGTCTATCTTTTTGTCACTACCATGCTGTTTTTACCACTGTAGGATAGGTAATATGCTTTAAAGTCCAGAAGTGAAAGTCTTCCAACTTTGCTCTTCCTTTTTAAGATGTTTCTGGCTATTCAGGGCCCCCTAGCCTTCCAAATAAATTTGATAGTTGTATTTTCCATTTCTTTAAAAAAATGCTGGTGGAATTTTTATTGGGATTGCATTGAATCTATATATCAGTTTGGGATATATCAGTTTGGGAAGAATTGACATCTTAATATTTAGTCCTTTAATCCATGAGCCTGGAATGTTCTTCCATTTATTTAGGTCTTTTTAAAAATTTCTTTTAGCCATGCATTTTAGTTCTCTGAATACAAGTGCTTTACATCCTTGGTTAAGTTTATTTCTAAATATTTGATTCTTTCAGTTGCTATTGTAAGTGGAATTTTTTTCCTGACTTCCTCCTCAGATTGTGTATTACTAGTGTATATAAACACTACTGATTTTTGCATATTAATCTTGTATCCTGCCACTCTGCTGAAATTGTTTATTAGCTCTAGTCACTTTGTTAAAGATTTTTCGGGACTTTCTAGGTGTAGGATCATAACATCTGTGAATAGTGAAAGTTTTACTTCTTCCTTTCCAATTTGGATTCATTTATTTCTTTTTCTTGCCTGATTGCTCTAGCTAGAACCTCTAGCAATATATTGAAAACAGTGGTGACAGTGGGCATCCTTGTCTTGTTCCCAATCTCAATGGGAAAGCTTTCAGTCTTTCACCATTGAGTACAATGTTGGGTGTGGGTTTTTCATACATGGCCTTTATAATAATGAGAAAGTTGCCTTCAATTCCTATCTTTTGTAGTATTTTTATCAAGAAAGGATGCTATATTTTGTTAAATGCCTTTTCTGCACAAATTGATAAGATTATGTGATTTTTCTTCTTTGAAGAAGCAATATTTTTTTATTTGAATGGAGGGTGAGAATTAGGACTGGTACCATAAAGCAGGAGAAGCAGATAGAGACTCCTCATAGTAATTGTATAAGGAGCAATAGATTTTTAGCTGGTTGCAGTGTTCATGAGAGGGTCTAGGGTGGACACCAGAACCTGCCCTATGGAGGGGTGGCTGTGGGCATCAGGCAGGCAGAAGCTTTCAGTTAATAATTATAAACAGAAAGCAGTTTGCTGGGAATATATACTGAGGAACACACTGGGCGAACATAAAAGCAGACAGGTTGGAGGAAAGAATTGAAAGCAGTATCTCATGTCCCACATTGGATGCTTCAGTAAATCTCCTCAGGTCTTTCTTCAGAATATGTCCCAAAATACTTTCTCCCTCACCACCTGGTCTAAGCCAACCTCATTTCTGGCCTGGGCTATTGCAGTAGACTCCAAGTGGCCTCTTTCCTTTCATTCTTATAACACCCTGCCCCCATCAAGCCATAGTCTGTGTATTAGTCAGGGTTCTCTCAGGAAACAGAATCAACAGGAGATCTCTGTCAATAATATAAGATTTTATAAGAGTCTGTCACACGTCTGTGGGGATGCACAAGTCCAGGTTCCGCAGGCAGGCTGCAAGCCAGGGGCTCTGATGAAAGTCTGATGAAAAGTCCTTGATGAGTTTCTGGGAGAAGTTGGCTGTCCAAAGACAAGCTGGGAAATTCTTTCTGAATGTTGAAATCACTTCTCCTGTTAAGTCATTCAACTGATTGGATAAAAGTGCCACCCATTGTTGATGCAATCTCCCTGATTAATGCAGATGTAATCAGCCATCCATGCAGTAAACTCACTGGTGATCGAAGTCCATAAATGCTCTCGTATTACAGTTAGCCCAGTGCTTGCTGGACCTAACACCTGGATACAATTACCTGGCTGAGTTGACACATTAGCCTAATCATCACAGTCCACCCCTTGTCAACTCGGCAACCATACACATTACCCTAAACCATACTTAGTCTCTAAGTAAAAACAATAACAGACAAGCATACATATGTATTTCCGCCTAATAATGTTCAACTCCCCTGCGTACAACCGGAAACGCATTAATTCCCTACAGAAAAGGGTGCAAGTCCTTGGGTAATATTCACTCTTAAACTTGACATCCTTAAATATTATTATGTGAAATTAATACAATTTTTCCTATGATAGGGGAAAAGGTTGGGGAAGAAAACAAGAAATTCGTTTTGTGTACATATACAATCATACTCATAACGAAACAAGGAAGAAGGGTTCATGACTATTACAGTCCTCGTTTCTGTAACTGGTTATGTGGTCGAAGTTCATATTTATCACTACCTTCTTCCACTACCCATTCCATGTTCCTGTTACCTTCAGCAAGCACTTCAGTGGGCCGTGGTGTTTGCCTGGTGGAGTGACCCAAGGTTTCATTCCCAAAGATTCTGGGCCATTGTTAGTCCTGCTTGAATTGGTTTGTTGCAATTTTCCATTGACTTTTTTTTTTTTTATTTTTTAAGATTTATTTATTTTATTTATTTATCCCCCCCTTGCTGCTTGTGTTGCTGTGTCCATTCGCTGC
>JAQZBX010015388.1:0-37591 GCA_029593785.1 Cabassous unicinctus
ACACATTATAGGCATCCCAGAGTGAGAAAAGAAGGGAAGGGAGACAGAAGGAGTGTTGAAGGAAATAATAGCTGATAATTTCCCAACTCTTTTGAGGGACATTGATGTACATGTCCAGGAAGTGTAGCATATCCCAAACAATAAAAATCCTAAAAGGCCAACCACAAGACATATACTTGTCAAATTGTCCAATGCTCAAGCCAGAAAAAGAATAATGAAAGCAGCAAGAGAAAAGAGATCCATCACATACAGGGGAAGATAGATAGCATTAACTGCTGATTTCTAATTTGAAACCATGGAGGCAAGAAGGAAGTGGTATGACATAGTTAAGGTGCTAAAAGAAAAAAAAGTCCAGCCAAGAATTCTCTATCCAGCAAAGCTGGGATGCAAAAATGAGGTAGAATTGAAATTATTCACAGATAAACAGAAATTAAGAGATTTTGTCAATAAGAAGCCTGCCTTCCAATAAATAATAAAGGGCATTCTGCAGGTTGAAAGGAAAAAACAGGGGAGAGGGAGATGGAGGAGAGTGTAACAATAAATAAAAAGAAAGAGAAATAAAAACAATATTAGACATACATAAACCTAAAGATAATATGCCTAATGTAAGTAATTTCTTGACAATAATATTGAATGTTATTGTATTATACTCTCCAATCAAGAGATGCAGATTGGCAGAATGTATAAGGAAATATGACCCATCTGTATTCTGTCTACAAGAAACCCATCTTAGATCCAGGGACAAAAGGAGGCTGAAAGTAAATTGTTCAAAGGAATTTTACACAAACTTTAAACAAATAATAAACAAAAATTTAGCATTATTAGTTATACTATTATTGGACAAAATAGATTTTAATGCAAAATTATTGTAAGAGACAAAGAAAGCCACTATATATTAATAAAATGGGCAATCTATCAAGAAGAAAGAACAATTATTAAAATGTATGCATCTAACCAGGGCACCTCAAAATACATGAGGCAAACATTAGAGAAACTAATTGGAGAAATAGATCCCTCTACAATTATAGTGGGTGAATTTAATGGACCATTATCACCATTAGACAGAACACCTCAACACAGAATCAATAAAGAAACAAAGATATTGAATAATACATTAGAGGGTTTGGAACTAATGGACATATACAGAACATCACACCCAAATACAGCAGGAATATATTCTTTTTGAGTGCACATGGATCGATCTTGAGGATAAACCACAAGTTAAGCAACAGAACAATTTGCATTGAATTTAAAAAGATTGAAATTATAGAAATTAATTTATCTGGCCATAATGGAATGCAGCTGAAATCACAAGGCACACAGAACCAGATTAGGCTTAAAAATATGGAAGCTAAACAGCACACTACCAGACAAAGAGTGGGTCAAGGAGGAAATCACAAAGAAATCTGTAACTACTTTGAAACAAATAAAAATGACAACCCAATGTATCAAAATCTATGGGATGCAGCAAAAGCTGTACTGAGAGGGAAATTCATAGCCATAAATGCCTATATTAAAAAGATTTGAGCAGAGCTAAATGAAATTGAAAATAAGAAAGCATTAGAAAAAAATAAATGAAACCAAAAGATAATCCTTTGAGAAATTAAGAAAATTGACAAACCCTTAGCTAGATTAACAAAGAAAAAAATAGAGAAGATTCAAATACCTAAAATAAGAAACAAGGAAGGGGATATCACCACTGAACTCAGAGAAATAAAGAGTATCATAAGAGGATACTTTGAAAAATTTTATTCTAACAAGATGGAAAATTTAGAGGAAATGCACAAATTTCTAGAAACATACAAGCAGCCTACACTGATGAAAGAAGAAATGGATGGAGTCAACAGAAAATCACAAGTTTTGAGGTTGAATTAGTCATTGAAAACCTCCTCACAAAGAAGAGCACAGGACCACATGTCTTCATAGGTGAATTATACCAAACATTCTGGAAAGACTAACACCAATCTTGCATAAACTCTTACCAAAAATAGAAGTGAAGGGAATATTGACTAACTCATTCTATGATGCCAACATCACCTTAATACCAAAGCTGAAATAAAGATACCACAAGAAAGGAAAACTGTAGACCAATCTCTATGAAGAACCTAGATGCTAAAATCCTCAACAAAATACATGCTAATCTTATTCAACAAAACATCAAAAGAATTACATACCACGAACAAGTGCATTTCATCCCTGGTATGCAAGGATGGTTCAACATAAGAAAGTCAATCAATGTAATATACCACATTAACAATTTGAAAGAAAAAAATGATATGATCATCTCTATAGGTGCAGAAAAAGTATTCTACAAAATATAACACTTTTTCCTGATAAAACCCTTCAAAAAATAAGAATAAAGGAAAACTTCCTCCACATGATAAAAGGTATATATGATAAAACCACAGCTAACATCATATTCAATGGTGAAGTCCCAAAACTTTTTGTTCTAAGATCTGGAACAAGACAAGGATAGCCACTTTCATACTTGTATTAGTCAGGGTTCTCTAGGTTAACAGATCAACAGGAGATATCTGTAAATTGTATGATATTTTATAAGAGTCTTTCATGTGACCATGGGGGTGCACAAGTCCAGGTTCTGCAGGCAGGCTGCAACCAGAAGGTCCGATGAAAGTCCAATGAAGGTTCTTGATGAGTTTCTGGGAGATGTTGGTGGTCCAAATACAATCTGGGAAATTCTCTCTGAATGCTGAAATCACTTCCCTTTTTAAGGTAATCATCTGATTGGATAAAGCATCACCCATTGCTGACGGCAGTCTCCCTGGTTGATGAAGATGTAATCAGACATCTATGCAGTAAACTCACCAATGAGTAAAGCCCATAAATGTCCTTGTATTACAATTAGCCCAGTGCTTGCTTGACCAAACAACTGGGCAGAATTCCCTGGCTGAGTTGACATATTAGCCTAACCATCACAGTCCAAACCTTGTCAACTCAGCCACCATATACGTTACCTTAAACCACACTTTGACTCTGAGTAATAACAATAACAGGCATGCATATATATATATTTCCACCTGACAATATTCAACTTTCCTGCATACAACAGGATGTGCATTAAATTCATACAGAATAGGGTACAAGTACATGGGTAATATTCACTCTTAAACTTGACATCCTTAAATATTATTACATGAAACTAGTACAACTTGTCATATGATAAGGAAAATTGTTGGAGAACAAAACAAAATTTGTTTTGTGTACATATACAATCATACTAATAATGAAACAAGGAAGAAAGATTCATGAACATTAAGCCCTTGTTTCTGTAATTGGTCACATGAATGAAGCTCATATTTATCACCACCTTCTTCCACTAACCATTCCATGTCCCCATTACACTTAGCAAACACTTCAGTTGGCTATGGTTCTTTGCCTGATGGGGTGACCCAAACTTTCATTCCTGAACATTGTGGGCCATTGTTAATCCTGCTTGGATTGTGTTGTTGCAATTTTCCATTCACTTTAATCACAGGGCATGGAAGTACTAGCAGACACCCTAGAGGATCTCCTGTATTTCAGGCTAACTCTTCTTTACCCTCATTATATAGATGCAGTCCTATTTCACCTGGATAGTCGGGATCAATCACCCCAGCCAGTACAGCAATTCACTTCTTTGCTTGTTGATTCGGAAATAAGAGGAGCCCAAAGTGGCCAGGTGGCAGTCTTAACTTCCAGTTCAATGGAATCATTGTTTTGTTCCCTGGTGGCAGCAATCCTCCTTTTGTAACTAAGATCTGTAAACCAGCAGAGCTTGGGATCACAGGGACAGGAAGCAAAAATTTTCCTAGAGGGTCACAAACGGTAATAGTGAGTAGTGTCCCTCCCATTTCCACCCTTTGATTCCTGGTTGTGGGAGAAATAGCACCATAGAGAAGACACTGAATTAGAGCATACACAACACACTGCAGAACATTGCCCCAACCTAGAAAGTTATTGCCACCTAGTTGGACTGTAATTGAGCCTTCAACATGCCATTCCACCATTCTTTCAATCCAGCTGCTTCAGGGTGATGGGGAACATGGTAAGACCAGTGAATTCCATGGGTATGTGCCAATTCCTGCACATCATTTGCTGTGAAATGCATTCTTTGATCAGAAGCATTGTTGTGTGAAATGCCATGGCAGTAGATAAGACATTCGGTAAGTCGACAGATGGTAGTTTTGGGAAGAAGCATTGCATGCAGGAAATGCAAACCCATATCTGGCTTATGTGTCCATTCCAGTTAAAACAAATCAATGCCCCTTCCACGGTGGAAGTGGTCCAATGTAGTCAACCTGCCACCGGGTAGCAGGCTGGTCACCTCAGGGAATTGTGCCATACTGGGGGCTGAGTATGGGTCTCTGCAGGTAGCAGATTGGGCACTTAGCAGTGGCTGTAGCCAAGTCAGCCTTGGTGAGGGGAAGTCCAAGTTGCTGAGCCCATTCATAGCTTCCATCTCACCTCCATGGCCACTTTGTTCATGAGTGCATTGGACAATGACAAGAGTGGCTGGGGAAAGAGGCTGAGAGTTTGCCACAGAGCAGGTCATCTTATCCAATTGATTTTTAAAATCTTCTTCTGTTGAAGTCAACCTCTGGTGAGCATTCATGTGGGACACAAATATTTTCATGTTTTTTGCCCACTCAGAAATGTTTATCCACATATGTCTTCCCCAGACCTCTTTGTCACCAATCTTTTGATCGTGTTTCTTCTCAGTCCCTGTCCATCCAGCCAAACCATTGGCAAAATCCCATGAGTCAGTAAACAAATGCACCTCTGGCCATTTCTTATTCCAAGCAAAATGAACAACAAAGTGCACTGCTCAAAGTTCTGCCCACTGGGAGGATTTGCCTTCACCACTCTCCTTCAGGGATGTGCCACAAAAGGGCTGCAGTGCTGCAGCTGTCCACTTTCAGGTGGTACCTACATAGGGTGATGAAACATCTATAAACCATGCCTGAGGTTTTTCTTCCTCAGTCAACTGACTGTAAAGGAGTACCCAAGAAGCCAAAGCTGTGGGTTGGGAAAGAGAAGGTAACACGGCATGGGTGGTTAACAAGAGCCCTCATATAACTTCCTTATGTCTTCAGGGCCCGCTCAAGCACTATTCACATACACCACTTCCACTTTATTATGGAGTGCTGCTGTGCATGCCCAACTTTATGGTTTGGTGGATCAGGAAATACCCAGAACAAGATAGGCAACTTAGGTCTCATGGTAACTTGATGGCCCATGGTTAAGTGTTCAGTCTCTACTAAGGCCGCGTAGCAGGCCAAAAGTTGTTTCTCAAAAGGAGAATAGTTATCTACAGAGGATGGCAGGGCTTTGTTCCAAAATCTTGAGGGTCTGCATTGTGATTCTCCTATAGGGGCCTGCCAAAGGCTCCAGACAGCATTTCTATTTGCCACTGAAACCTCCAGCACCATTGGACCTGCTGGATCATATGGCCCAAGGGGTAGTGCAGCTGGCAGAGCAGCCTGGACATGTTGCAGAGCCTCTTCTTGTGCTGGTCTCCAATCAAAACTAGCAGCTTTTCTGGTCAATTCATAAATGGACTGGAGTAGCACATCCAAATGAGGAATGTGTTGTCTCCAAAATCCAAAGAGACCAACTAAGTGTGGTGCCTCTTTTTTTGTCATAGGTAGGGCCAGATGCAATAGGTTATACTTCACTTTTGAATGGCTATATCAACATGCCCCACACCGCTGGACATCTAGAAATTTCACTGAGGTGGAAGGCCCATGTATTTTTTTGGATCTATGTTCCGTCCTCTCTCATGTAAATGCTTTACCAGTAAATCTAGAGTCTTTGCTACTGATTGCTCACTATGTCCTATCAACATGATATCATCAATATAATGGACCAGTGTGATGTCTTGAGGGAGTGAGAGACAATCAATGTCTCTCCAGACAATATTATGACAAAGGAATGGAGAGTTGATATATCCCTGATGTGGGACAGTAAAGGTTTACTGCTGACCTTGCCAGCTGAAAGCAAACTATTTCTAGTGGTCCTTACAAATTGCAATTGAGAAAAAAGCATTTGCCAGTTTAACAGTTGCATACCAGGTACCAGGGGATGTGGTTGATTTGCTCAAGCAATGATACCACATCTGAAACAGCAGCTGCATTTGGAGTCATTGCCTGTTCTGGTTTACAATAATCTATTGCCACCCTCCAAGATCCATCTGTTTTCTGCACAGG
This sequence comes from Cabassous unicinctus, assembly GCA_029593785.1. Taxonomy (NCBI): domain Eukaryota; kingdom Metazoa; phylum Chordata; class Mammalia; order Cingulata; family Chlamyphoridae; genus Cabassous; species Cabassous unicinctus. The sequence continues at coordinate 6,207 of JAQZBX010015388.1, forward strand.
CCAAATAGGAGAGTCAAATGGGGATGTGGTGGGAATCACCACTCCTGCATTCTTCAAATCCTTGATGGTAGCACTAATCTCTGCATTCCGTCCAGGAATCCAGTATTGCTTTTGATTTACTATTTTGCTAGGCAAAGGCAGTTCTAGTGGCTTTCACTTGGCCTTTCCTACCAGAATAGTTCTCACTCCACAATTCAGGGATCCGATGTGGTGATTCTCCCATTTACTTTGTATGTCTATTCCAATTATGCAATCTGGAACTGAAGAAATAACCATAAATGGGTCTGGGGACCCATTGGACCCACTGTGAGACCAAATTGAGTGAATATTCCATCAATCACCTGACGTACAAAAGCCCTTACTGTGACTGGTGGCCACAGTGATGTTTTGGGTCTCCTGGAATTAATGTCACTTATGAGCCAGTGTCTCTTAATCCCCAAAATATATGATCATTTCCTTTTCCACATTTCAAAATTACTCTGGTAAAAGGCCATGGGTCTCCTTGGGGAAAGGTGGGAGGAAGATTAACAGCATAAATTTTTGGCAGTTTAACAGGATCCTTCCCCAAAGGGACCTGGCCTTATCCTCTTTCAAGGTGCTCTTGGTGTGTAAACTGTCTCAAGTCTGGGAATTGATTAAGGAGCCATGATTTTCTGCATCTGTAGTTTGAGTTAGTATTTTGTTCACTCGACCTAGAACTCTTCTGCTTATACAGATCCAGAAGAAATTTAGTAAACTGCCCATCTATTTCACTTCTAGGTACCCCATCATCTGTTAGCCAATGCATAACTCTATGCGACCCTGACTATTTTGAAGTGCAGCTTTGAATCTGCCTCTCATTGCGGTAGCCACACCCACCTTGTCTTTGGTGATTAACTGGAAACTTGACCTTTACCAGGCCCAGATCTGATCATCCCTATAATGTTCAAGGATTCTAATTCCATTACAACCCTCCCTACAGTATTATCTGGACTACAGAGAAGAGCAACCACAGAACTCTTCAGGGAAGTTGGCTTTAGTCTTACAAATTTATTCACCATAGTCCTGGTTAAAGGTTTGTCCTCTGGAATTCCTGGGGTGGGTGGGAAGGTCTTAAAATATAAATCCATTCTAGAATTCCTATCTCTTTTAGTCTTTGAATTCCCTCTTTTAATGTCTAACAGAGGAAATCAGGCAATTTCCGGCTTCTCAACTTCAGACATGCTAGGCCATCGTTTGGTCCATGCTTCAGTCAGCCACCCAAACAAATTGTTAGAGCCCTTTCTAACCCCTCGACAAGATGTGGTCTCCTCAGGCCAGGCATCACAGGTTTATCTGGTAAAGTATCAGCAGAATTTAGGGTTCCAATATTCCCACTAATATTATCATCATCCCATATGTTTCCATCCCAGTCCTCTGAGTTCAACTCCTTTCCAATCAATGCCTTCACTTTAACTGCAGAAATCCTGCAGAGTTGAGATTTTAGTTTCCTTTGTAACTCTGCTGCATATACAATGAGGGTTTGAGTTTGGTTTTCAGATATCTCAAGCCTGTGGCTGAAAGTGACAAGATATTCTTTCAGAGCACACATAGAAACTTTCACATCATTCATGCAGTGTTTAACTTTCAAATCTGAAGACCTTAACTCATCTCTTTCTTTTGTAACTGTATCCTGAGTATCTGGGAGGAGGCAGCCAACATCATTATACCATTTGACTCCACAAAACTCTCCTAAGGGGTTGAAAATACTCTCACCCAGATTCTTGCCTCTTACAAGCATGGAGGTAGGGGAATCCAGTGATATTTTGTGTGTCTCCATTGCCAACTCATGCCATGGACTGTTAGTTGCCTCTTCATTGTTGGAAAGGGAGTTGTTAGTACCCTTGATCCCAATTAGAGTTATGAGCTAATTGAAAAACTCCCAGAACCACCTCAGATATCCCAGTTTTCAGATTCTGTTCCTCAAGATCCCATTCCCAGTTCTACTAGTCAGGGTTCTCTAGGGAAACAGAATCAACAGGAGATAACTGTAAATATTATGATATTTTATGAGAGTCTCTCACATGACCATGGGGATGCACAAGTCCAGGTTCTGCAGGAAGGTTGCGAATCAGGCACATTGATGAAAGACCAATGAAGATCCTTGATGAGTTTCCTGGAAATGCTGGCTGTCCAAAGATGAACTGGGAAATTTTGTCTGAATGTTAAAATCACTTCCCCTTTTAAGACATTCAACTGATTGGATAAAGTGTCATTCCTTGCTGATGATAATCTCCCTGGTTGATGCAGGTGTAATCAGCCATCTATACAGTAAACTCATGAATGACTAAAAGACCATAAATGTTCCTGAATTACATTAGCCCAGTGTTTGCTGGAAAAAACAAATGGACACAATTATCTGGCTGAGTTGACACATTAGCCTAACCATCACCCACTCTTATTTAACATGTGTAAGAAGTACTTCCTTGAGCACTTTGGCAAAAAAAAAATATATAAAAGGCATCCAAATTGGAAAGGAAAAGTAAAAATTTCACTATTTGCAGATGTCATGATCCTATACATAGAAAGACTTGAGATATCTACAACAATGTTTCTAGAGCTTATAAAGGAATTCAGTAAAATGGCTGGTTATAAAATTAATGTGCAAAAATTGGTAGCATTTCTGTACACCAATAAGGAGCAATCTGAGGAGAAAATCAAGAAAAAAAATCCCATTTACAATAGGAAATATAAGAATCAAATACTTAGGAATAAATTTAACTAAAGATGTAAATGATTTGTATGCAGAAAACTACACAACACTTTTAAAGGATATCAAAGAAGAACTAAATAAATGGAAGAATATTCTATAATCATGTATAGGAAGACTAAATATCATTATGATGTCTATCCTACACAGACTGATTTACAGATTTAATGCAATTGCAATAAAAATTACCACAGCATTTTTACTGAATTGGATAAGGCAACTATGATATTTATTTGGAAGAGCAAGGGACCATGAATAGCCAAAGACATATAGAAAAAGAAAAATGAAATTGGAGAACTCACACTACCTGATTTTAAAACATACAGCAAAGCTACAGTGGTCAAAACTGCATGGTATTGGAAAAAGGATTGACATAGTGAGCAATGGAACCTAATTGAGAGTTCTGATATAGATCCCCATATACAGTCAACTGATAGTCAACAAAGCCACCAAGCCCACTCAGCTGGGAGAGAATGGCCTCTTCAACAAATGGTGCTTGGAGAACTGGATACCCATATCTAAAAGAATGAGGGAAGAATACCACCTCAGTCCTTATACAAAAATTAACTCAAGATGGTTCAGTGATATAAATATAAGATCCAAGACCCTAAAGAGCTAGGAAGATAATGTAGGGAAGCATCTAAAAGATCTTGTGTTAGAAAATGGTTTCATGAGCTTTACACATAAAGCACAAGCAATGAAAGGAAAAATAGATAAATGGGACTCCACAAAATTAAAAACTTTTGCACCTCAAGAGAGTTTGTCAAGAAAGTGAAAAGGCAGCTTACTCAATGGGAGAAAATATTTGGTAACCATCTATCTGATAGGGGACTAAAATCCAGCCTATATAAATAAATCCTATACTTAAAATAAATAAATAAATAAAACAACCCATTTTAAAAATGGCCAAGTGTTTTAAAAAGACACTTCTCCAAAGAAGAAACACAAATGGCTTTAAAGCACATAAAAAGTGTTCAACATCACTAGCTATTAGGAGATGCAAATCAAAACCACAATAAGATATCATCTTATATTTATTAGACTGATGGCTATTAAATAGAACAGAGAAATAAAAATGTTGGAAAGGATATGGAGGAATTGGAACCCTTATCCACTGCTGGTAGGAATGTAGGATGGAGCAGCCATTGTGGAGGACAGTTTAGAGGTTCCTTAAGATGTTAACTATAGAACTGTCATATGATCCCACAAACCCACTGCTGCATATATACCCAGAAGTACTGAAAGCAGGGGCACAAACGGATATATGCACACCAATATTTATAGTGGCATTAATCACTATTGCCAAAAGTTGGAAACAACCCAAATGTCCATCTACAGATGAATGGATTAAAAAATGTGGTATATACATAAAATGGAATATTACTCAGCTGTTAGAAGGAATGCAGTATTAACACACAGGATAATATGGATGAATCTTGGAGACCTTATGTTGAGTGAAGCAAGCTAGGCACTGAAGGAAATATTACATGACCTCAATGATATGAATTATGCAAATTGAATAGTCTCACAGAGCTAGAGTCTTGAAGATAGGTTTACATGAGATAGAAAGGGAGAAGGTTGATTGTCAATGCCCATAGGGGCAAAATCTATAATAATGTAGAAGTATGTAGTTGTGCAGTGGATAGGCATAATTGTGGTGCAGTGATGCTATTGGGCTAGACAGTGCTGGTCTGTGAGAGGCAAGGGGCAGGGGGAGGGTTGGTTGGACTCTCCATGGAACTGAAGGGAGGGAGCAGGTGAAATAAGGGGATTTATGGGTATGTGGTTGAAACTACAATGTTGGGAAAATTCTTTTGACAAATATGGCTGGGGAGAGTTTTTGGTTTAAGGTGTTGGATGTGGGAGTCATGTGGTACAGGCGCACCTGCAGCAGGCTTCCTCAGAGTGTGTAGTGTTCATCTTGTTATAGTTTGTTGTATCAATGGGTGGAGTCTCACATAATGAGCAGGAAGGTGTTGGCCTTCCATTCTGGAGAGACATGCTATGATCTCAGATAGAGGGATGGGAGACTATTTATAGCATAGACAGTTCCTAATAGGGGAAGACAGGCCAGTATGTCAAGCCCTCAATGTTGTTGCAAGTAACCATGAAGCTTGTCCTTCAATGAGTTAATCTTGGTGGTTACCATGGGTCCTGAGGGGAGGGGGAGGGAGGAATAGAATAGATGTAACATGGGATATGTTTGGGGTGATGGAATTATTCTATATGATCTTGCAATGATGGATACAGACCAAGTTTAACTTCATGAAAATTTATAAAAGTGTATGGTCCAAAATGTAAAACATAATATAAATCATTGATCATGGTAGGTAGCAATGAGTCAATATTTGTATTTCAATTATAACAAATGTACCATCCACATGTAATATGGTTTTAATAGGGGAAAGGGGAAAAGCGGGAAGATTATGGGTTTTGGGAATGACCTATATTCTGTACATGACTTTTCTGTAACTTAAAGCTTCTTTGAAGAAAAAGGAAAAAAATAAGACACTGGGGAATAAATGGAAGAAAATGTCACTGCATATACAAGACAATAAATCTTACAGTGATGAAAGACATAATGTCAAATTATTTTATTTTATATTTTATATTTTATTATTTCAAACTTTTAAAAATTATATTTTACTCGTTATTTTTAAAACTATCATTATTATATCATTTTCCTATTAATTGTATTTGGTTATTTTGTTGGCTTCAATTTTGAAGAAGTTTTATATCATAGAAGGGTCACAATTGTGGCAGGGGAGGATCATTGGTGTGGGGTGTCAGAAATAGGGGATGCATGGGAGGAGATTGACCTGGGGCATACCTATAAAGCATATGATTGTGTTCAAGTATTAATGTAGCATTGTCACAGTGGGTGGAGTTTCACACAATAACCAAAAAATATCATATTCCCATCCTGGTGAGATCTGTCACATTTTCTAAGGGGACAGTAAGAATCCCCTGAGTACAGGGACCATGACTTGTGAAGAAGGATGTACCATTGACAGGCCCTTAATAATGATGACTGTACTTATGAAACTTTTCTTTGAAAATTGAAACTTAGCCTAGCATTATAGGGTGCCTAAGATTTACCTATGGAAACCCTCCTTGTTGCTCAAATATGGCCTTTCTCTAAGCCAAACTCTGCATATAAATGCATTACCTTCCCCGCAGCATGGGACATGACTCCCGGGGATGAGCCTCCCTGGCATCAAGGGATTACTACAAGCACCAACTAGCAATGCAACTGGAAAAAGACCTTGACCAAAAGGGGGAAAGGGTAAAGATAAATGAGTTTATATGGCTAAGAGACTTCAGAGCAGATCAGGAGATTACTCCAGAGATTGTGTTTATGCATGTCTCAGCAAAATCTCATTGACTTTCAAAATAAATACTGCCTCATATATATAGTGGGGCTCCTGAGGGCTTGAGAGATATGCATACACTATAGGCAAGGCTGACACCTGTGGAGTTTGGCACCCTGCCAGTGGGCCTTACTTCAGAATTTATGCTCCCTAGTGTGACAGTGTTGGATTCAGTTGTCGTTTCCGTACACATGACTCTTCTGCCCCTCTATTTGAACCTATAGTTAGTACTAGAGTTGTTAGGTGTATGTCCAAGAGACTTAAATCCTTGGGCTGTCCATGTTCCAGTTGGGCCCTGAATCTCAACAGATTTGCTACTCTCCAGTTCATTGGACTCACCCAGGACAACTAACAAAGAGTTGACGTTTGACAATGACCATCTCAAGGAACAGACTGTGTCTGCAACTGCAAGCAAGATAGTTCCATCTATGTTCCCCATGGAATCTATGCTCCTTCTCAGTTAGAGTTGGAGTGGACATCACCATCCCAAAATCCTCAGGAGTGGGGAATGAATGATGGACTAGGGTAGACTTACTGTTATTCTACTATAGACTTGAGATTCTAACAACGGAAGAACTTTTATCATTGATGTGGAGACAGTGGTCACTGGATATTCTGAGGGGAGGGAAAGGAGAAAATAGCTGTAATTTGGGGGCATTTTTGGGACTTGGGAATTGTCCTGAATGGCATTGCAATGACAGATACAGTTCATTATATAGCTTGTAATAACTTACAAAAATGTACAGGATAGAGTGTAAACTACATTGTAAACTATAGTGCATGTTTAATGGCAATGCTCCATAATGTGTTCATCAAATGTAACAAATGTAGCACACTAATGAAGGATATTGTTACTGTGGGAAAATTTTGGAAGGCTAGGGAACGGGGCATATGGGAATTCCCTATATTTTTTAATGTAACATTTATGTAATCTAAGTATCTTTAAAAAAATGTATTAAAAAAATAAAATAAAATATTGGAACATTATGAGAGGGCAGATTCATCACATCAAATATCAAGACTACTGTAAAGCAGCTATATAAGATAGTATAGTCTTGTATGAGAGTCAAAATGATGAATGGGAGGGATGAGAGAGGCCAGAAACAAATTCGGACATACAAATTGTATTAGTCAGCCACAGGGGTACTGGTGCAAAATACCAGAAATTCATTGGTTTTTATAAATGATATTTATTTGGTATAGAAGTTTTCAGTTACCAGGCCCTAAAGAGTTCAACCCAACGTACCATAAGAAATACTTTCTCACCAAAAGCCTCTTGCCACATCTTGTTGTAAGATGGAATGTGATATGTGCCAGGGTTCAGCCTTCCTCCTTACTCTTAAGGCTCTTCGGTTTAAGTGTCTTAATATCTCAGCTGTAGGCTGGCATAAGGCTTGTCTCTCTTCCCAAGGATTGTCTCTTGCTCTGCTCTCTCCCCAAAGCCAGCTATGAATGATCAGGTGAATGACTTGGCTTTTTCCCTAAGGCTCCAGGGTCAAAAACTCAACTCTCTGTGTTCTCCTTCTCCATGTGTTTACTTCTGTGTGAGAGTCTGTTTTATCCTCACCAAGGGGATGGGGACTCAACCCTGAATGCCCTAATGACATGGTCAAATAAAAGCCCTAATCTTGATTTAATAAATTAAATGTGAAACCTCTGAGTCTAATACAATCTAATATGCCCAGAGAAACAGACCAATTTACAAATACAATTCAATATCTATTTTTGGAATTCAAAAACAACATCAAGTTGCTACACAAGTATACATGACAAATTGTAAAGGTGACATTATAATCAGAAAGGAAATGTTCATCAATAAGTGGTATTTGAATTATTGTTTAAATTCTTATATAAAAATAAATAAGATTCCTATTAGTTACCAAAACAAATCTAAATTCCAGTTGGATTAAATAATCAAATGTGAAAAAGAATTTTTTAGGTTATGAAAAAAAATACAATAGATAATGTTGACATATCAGTTGTAAAGGTATTTTATATAACAAGCAAAATCCCAAACAATAAAGGAAAAGTAGATAAATGTACCTATATTAAATGTATATATTTATAAATACCATAATAGATTAAAGTGAGATATTTGCAGTCCATAGCCAGCTTGAATGCTTTATTTTTTCCCTCATGGCTAGTGATTTGAATGTCTGCAACATATAAAGGCTTCATCATTATTTGTCCATGATAATTAAGCCAATAGTAAGCTCTTACTTGATTCCTGGGAGATATTTAGTAAGAATAAATCCAAACATAAATGAAAGAATAAAGTAGAATGCAGCTCTTTGTAATATATTCATTAGGTGGCAACTATAATTAATTAGCCAGTTTTCTATTCACATCATTTTTACAAATTTTTATAAGACATTTTCCAAAAACTGAATTTAATTTCAATTAAGATAATTATTCTTTCCATAAAATTAACATGTACTGGAAAGATATTGATAGAATATTTGTAAACCTCAGAGGCCTTGTTTGGCAGCTGTATGTAAAATCTCAGTATGTAAAATCTCATACTATTTACAGATATTTACTATTAACGAATATCTCCTTTGGTTCTCTTTCCATAGAGAACCATGACTAATATAAACAGTATGAATATTTTTTACAAAGCCTACACACAACAATATTATTACCAATTTCTTCTGAAAGGTAGTATGGATAGGTTTTGAACAAATACATTGATCATCATGGCTGGTGCCTGAAAATTCTGTCTGGAACTGAAGTGCTGAGTCCTCAATCTACTCATAGCATCTTCATCTCCTCATTCCTCAGAGTATAAATAATGGGGTTCAGCAAAGACGTGATAACTAAATACAACACAGAGAAATTTGTCCACCAGAAAGCTACTAAATGGCTATGTATGAATGAAGTTACACAGCCTAGAGAACAGATTGCCTACTGTGATGTGAGCAGAGAGAGTGGACAGGGCCTAGGAGAGTACATCCGAGGACTGATATTGAACACTGTCAAGTCAGACTGTGTCTAAATATGTTAAGAAAAAGAGGTTTTCAAGGAGGATGAAGTATATCAGTGTGGAGTGCAGGTGGGAGTCAAAGGTTATAGCAACCAAAATGAGATTTCCTGTCATGATTGCTGCAAAGGCCAACAAAAATATGAAGAAAAAATAAAATTTCAAGTTTCTATGTGCTGATGAGTCCTAACAAAACAAACCTAGTTATTGACTTATCCATCATATCCAAATAGTCTCTATAGGAGTTTGCAGAAAGTCTTTAAAATGAAGATAATTTGGAAAATATCATCATTTTACCTATGATAGTTCTGAAGGTTAATTCATATAGAATGTGAATGTTTGATTCCTACAGAAAGAGAGAGATGGACATTTCTGAAAAAATACATTTTAATGGATTAGTACATGAGATATCCATGTTACTGTATCATCTCAAAAGATGAGAAATACATTGTAAAATTCTGTTAATGTAGTTTGCCAGCATAGATCATATCTCATATGGATTTATTGGTACTATCATGAGTCATGAGTTCATGACCTGTAAGTTCAAAGGATCAATGAGTAAAATGAGTGAAAAGACTGTCAGTCAAATGAATTAGTTCAAGTGCATAAGAAAAATTACTTTTTGTATCATATATTCAATTTTACCCCTGTCTTCTCTCAATTTTAAATATTCAGAAATATGCATTTGAGCTGACCAGATATATTATAGTCTCACCTTATGTATGAGTTTGCCAAAGGGCTGCTGATGCAAAGTACCAGAAATGTGTTGGCTTGTATAAATGGTATTTATCTGGGTTTTACAGTTAAAACGTCATGAAAAGTACAACTCAAGGTATCATAAGAGGTGCTTTCTCACCAAAGTCAGCTGCCACATATTGAAGCAATATGCAACGGATCTCTGCCCAGGTTTCAGCCTTCCCCTCTCGCTCACCCTTTCCTATTTATCTCAGTGGGCCCAACCTAGTGCTTATATGATCCTGGAGTCCACTCTCTCCTGACATAGGACTTTTTATTTAGGGGCCTCCTATATCCATCTTGGCTGCTCTGCTCCATTCCCAATTTCAGCTGTAAGCTATCAGACAAATGGCTCATCTCTCATAGGGGCCCAGCTATTTGAACCTTCTCCTTTATGTCAAATGGAAAGATCAAAAAAAAAAATGAGAGCTTTCTCTTCCTGTCTCTCTTTCAGTGGGAGTCTGTTTGTATCAGACCCAGCAAGTGGGCAGAGACTTAACCTGAGTCAAGCCTTTCTGACATAGTCAAATCAAAAGCTCAAAAGCAATCGTAACAGGCAATCTTTTCAGAGGCCCCTCAACTGAATTTAATTCAATCAAAGTGATCACACCCAGAGGAATAGATTATTTTACAAACATAAACTTTCTCTGTTTGGGACTCATAAAATAATCTCAAAATGCCTTACCTTCCCTTTAATCTGAGAAGTTAGTATGTTGTGGGAACAGAGTGCATCAGGGGAACACAGACTCAAGAACAACAGAGATGTTCAGCAAGTGGCCCCTTTTTATTTACACAACAGAAAAGATACAAAAAAGCACAGCAAAATATCCTACCATGGCAGCACTTGGGGAGGCCAACTTCTCAGATCACCTTTGGTGAATGGCGACTCTGCATGCCCTGCTTCACTCTGGAGATGAGGGATGAATTTTGGCTGGTCTCATGGGGAGGCCAACTGCTTGGCAGTCTGCATGCCTCTCTGCACTTCAAAGATGAGGGACACCTGCACTATCTGAGTGCTGCGTTTTTATATCCTCCAGGATGAGGGAGCTTTGCCAAGGAACAACCATTGTGCTCTGGCAAACAGGTGGGGCTATTGTCTTCCCCAGCTGTCTGCTGTCTTTTGCAAAATAAAAACAGTCCAAACATCTGCATGCAAACAAGCATAAATGGAACATAAAAAGACCTGCAAAACAAGAGGAAAAAGGAGGGATTAGGCAAGGGCTGGGAGATGGCCACTGGTTATGTTTATGATTTGGCCAGCATCATCTGCCCAAATATATACCATGATTTCACTTGCTCCTGAAGCTTTAAACTGTCTATAGTTTGCAGTATGTTCTTACACTGTCCCTGAAAATTTTTATAATAATAAAATAAAATGAATTTTCCAGGAAGTTTCTGGAAATGGACGCAAATAGTTTTCAGTGTCCAAGCTTTATGTAATTAGTGCTCTGTATGGCATACATTGATTCGTCAACAAAACGCCTGACCTCTACTCTCTAGCCCTATAGACTATTTTCCTGCATCTATTGTGGCTGAGCTGTAGACTGGAGTTCTTTATATCTTGTCCCTTTGCATTCTGCATATGAATAGTCGCTGACTCACTCCCAAGCCTTATAGAAACAGTGTTTTTGTTTCCCTGGTATTTGAATGCTTACTGTCTTGTCTCTCAGTTTGATCATCTGACATTTCACTTGTGTGCATGCTATCTGTTTACTATGATCCTGGTTCATATATCCTTGACATTTGACTCTAGTGATACCCCCAGTTAGCTGAGATGGCAACCTAACATCTTTCTTATTTTTTCAGTCTTGATTTAGATCTTTTGGTCTCAGCTATCTAACCTATTAGTCCCAATTTGACTTAGGTCTTTGGACCTCAGCTTTCTTTTCATTTTTTTTTCATTTTTTTTCTTTATATAAACTTATTGATGCAGTGCACACAAGCAAACACATACTCACATAAACATGTGCTTATACTGCTTCTCAATATGGAGCACAAAAATAGAATGTGTTAAAACTTGGTCTGAATTTCAATTTTTACTTAAATAATTCATCACATTTTCATATGACATTATTTAGCTCAAATTTCAGAATTTTAAAAAAATTAAGAGTCATGATTAAATTCCACTCCTGGGCCTCAACTTTTTAAAGGAGAATATACCCTTAACTCTTTTGAGCATTGTTTTATTTTTCTGTAAATTTAAGATAAATCAACTCTTCAGTCTCACAGATTATTATGAGGCTTACAAGGGTAACATATGTGTAACATACTTGTATGTTTCTTTGAATACATATGTGCTTTATATGTGCATTCACAAAATTCTAATTCTTTAATATTATGTTGCTATCTCAGAATTGTGAGGATATTCAGACTAACAAGATCAAAGAAGAATTTTACTCTGGAAGAATGGTAAAGAAGTGGTTTCATTGAAAGCATATTGCATTATTAAATATAATGATATAATTTCATAGCTGTCTTCTTTATAAAGAATTATTGTCAACATTCTTGGTACCCTTATTCATGCAGAAAATGATTCTACATACTAGTTGTAAAATTGTTTTTTAAATTACTACCATCCTTAATTTAAAAATATCAACAGAATAATATCTTTAGGAAATAAACAAAAGTAATTTTTTAGTATAATATATAAAGCTGGAAAATTATAAACAAAAATTGGTATTTATTACTTTAGAGCTACTTTATATTTTTTAATGAATCTATGTGAAAAATGTCCAGTTAAATCTACATATACATTTGTTCAAATCTGGTATGATACATGATGAAATTCCTCATAATTTTTATTAGTAATTTGAGATTATTGTAAATGGTTTGTTTACTTTTACTCTAGCAAAATTGAATATAGACGGAAAAAAAATTAAAATCTTTCTAATTTAAGCCACAGTTTAACCTAAAAGGGAAAACTTAAATAAATAGTATTTATCATGCAAATATCAATGCACTAAAAAGAAATGAAAAGTATTGTAATTAAATTGTCTCAAGCTGGGTTTGGTTTATCTCTAGCAGGAACTATGTGTAAGGAGATGAATGGCCTGAGAATTGGAGAGCCTATCCTTGGCAATGCCATTCATGGGGCTAACGATGACAAACTACTCCACTCCTGTTCACTGCGGTTGCTTGCTTGAGGCAAATAGGAAAAGCTAGGGGGTTGTCAGTTCCATATATTTATATTCAGTGCAGAGCTTTTCATAATTTTCCACAAACACACTTAAATACAGCAGTTAGGTGTAACTGGAAATTGTTTTAAAAGGAATTAGGCCTCACAGTTTCTAGTGTTCAAGAGTTTTGTTGGTTTCTCTTCATGAAAGTGTGAAGCCATGTGTGGATATGATAATCCACGAGTAAAGTTCACTTATCAACAAAGAAAATGTTTGCAAAGTGAAAAATCATATTAGTTGCCAACATAACCACTATTACTCTTTTTCTAATTAAAATAAAAAACTTATAAATTTATAGACAAGGCCTTTAATATTATTTTTAAGTTTAAAAGGGATTTTATTCTCATATATTTATCAATTAAAAAATATCAAAAGAATTGTTCTACATATGAGAAGAATACAGTGGTTTTAGAAAAGTAGAGAACAGACTGGAAAATTTATCAAAAATTGAGTATATTAGCAGTACAATTATATAATTGTATTAAGAAAAATGTCATATGAGTTAAGAAAATAAGTAGAGACTTGGGAAAATAAAAAGAAATTTATAAATATAATCATTTATCTAATTTGGTATTTCATGAATGTTATCTGAATTAAAATATATACTCCAAGTAAATATAAAAATAATTACATTGAATATTAAAATAAGGAAGTATTTACCACTTTTTTCATCTGGCATCTTATTACATTAAAATTTGTACATATTGCAGGTGCTAAACAGTCAAGGAAGAACTTTATATTTCTCTTTTGTCTTTTTATGTACTCTGGATTAAAGTCAGCCCGTTTTATATTCTGAAAACTCAAGCTCACCAATAAAGCTGACAGTTCTGATCAGGAACGTGATGATATTCCTATTCTCATTCCTATTCCCATTCATGGTGTTCATCAGCTAATGATTGGCTTTTTTGCTTCTTACTATAAAGGAATGCATTTGGCCATATGTGAGTTGGCCTAAATTATTTGTATCCTGTTGTCTTCATGATCAGAATAATTCTTTTACATTCAGTTAAATAGTTGCATCTAAAATGTCTCTACTTTTACTAAAGTATACAATTGCAACATGATGGTACTGCTATTTACGATATCAGTTGTAGCTGAGAAACGGCAGCTCAGTGAAATATGGACATGTTGAGATTTTGAATATATATGGGTCATCTTTTCATCTGTAGGAATATAGAGGACAATCATTTTCTGGTTTAAAAAAAGACAGAAAACATATACATAAAATGCAGAGAGGTTATCAACTACCAGAGGGAATTACTAAATTAAACCTGTTGGTTTTCCTTAAAGTAGAATTAGAACTTACTCTCTCATTATTTAAGTTGATTGTGAAATCACAAAGTTTATCAGCCATTAGACATTTCTCTAGTAAGTTTTCTAGAATGTGTTTCCTCTGGAAAACCCTAAATTGGTTTGTTCAGTTGTAAAAGGTAAAGAGAAAATGAACCTACTATACATGAGAGGCATGGCTAAATTATAAGTATAAAAACTTGATTTTATATATCTGACTATAATGAATTTCATAATTGGGTTATTTTATTGAAGTAAATGTTAAAGGAGCAAGGATGACATGGAGAATGAGGCTTTTGAGGAAATTCAGACAGCTTTTCTTTTAACATAGAGATTAACCTTTTTTAACATATAAAGAAATTTTTAGAGATTGAGATGATAGAAAAGAGCAAGAGAAGGCATGGTGGGGAGTAGAGGGAGAAAGAAAGGGAAAAACAAAAGAAAGAGCTGGGAGAGAGAGGTAAGAAAGAGAGTTTTCACTAGCTTAATGCTCTTTATTGATTAATTGTAAATTAGTATAGTTTCACAATCAACTAATGTGAAGACTAATAATTTCACTAAGTCTTATGCTATTGTATAGAACTTCATGATGTGACTTCAGCAATACAAAAGGAAGAGCATGGAAAAAACCCTAGTATTAACTTTTTTAAAAACAAAATTTTATTGAAGTATATCATGCGTACATGCACATATGTAAACAGTAGGTGTATAGTAATAGTTGTAAATTTATAACAAACATGCATATCATCATACAGAGTTCCCGTACATCACCCCATCACCAACACCTTGCATTGTTGTGGAATACTTGCTACAGACTATGAACTAATTGTATGGTTTAGAAAAGAAAAGAGAGTATCTGCTGTACTAATGGCTGAGTATCAATGAATGATGGCTCATGAGTTCATTTGCTTTAAGAATTTTTTTGCATTGAATTTATATGAAACCCTTCCATGTTTCCCCAACATTCACAGCCATATGATGAAGATTAGAGAGAAGTAAGGTTTGTAAATAGCTAATAAATGTAGTGTCACATTCACTTCTTAAGCCCTCAGCAGATCTTTCTGGTATATGACTCACTCAGAATGAGCCTTAGAAGAATTTTTTTAATATATTATTGCAAGCAGACTCTAGCAATCAATCACACTTGCCATAATAAATATAACTTCATCTAAATGTTTCTGGAGAGGAAATATTTGCTAGAATTTAAAATTACATCACTGTTAGCATAGGCATTTAATAAAGAAGAGAGTTTTCAAATGTAAAATTTAGAAATATAATACATGAACACAATTGAATACCTGGAATTGTCAAAGCTGTCTGCAAGTATGGCATATGTAAAATTTTTGAGAATAGAGTGGAGAGATGTAGAAGATCGTTCAGAAATAAATTTCAGGAGGCACAAAAATAATCAAAAACAGAGAAGGGAATTAGAAGGGAATACATGTAAGTCTGATTTTCAAAGTAAGCTGTGCATTTAAAGAATACTCATCACCTAGAAAATGATGCTGAGGATGTTTGCACAATTTTTTTTGTATTAAACTTTGCAAGTCCTCTTTGCACCGTTTTAATAAAAGCACTGTTCATATTATATGTCAATAAATAAGTTTAGACTTTCAGCATGGATCTTTCTCACTTGTATTCATCAACCACCATTTATAAAGGTCTGCCTTCTGTACCTACAAGCTCTTTCTCACTTCACATTATCTAAATACACTTAAACTTCTACTTGGAATACTCTTTCTCCCTCCAGAATAACTCAATTTTATCTGTCTTAATGCACTGGTTTAAAAGGCTCCTCTGTGGAATTGACTTCTGAGACTATCATGCTTCCCATATAGAACTCCCAGCCTTGTTATTAGCAGGCAGGGCCAAATCTGTATCATTCCTGATAGATGCTTAGTGTTTGGAAGATAGTATGGTATACAGTAAATATTTATAAAAAGTGATTCACGAATGCCTGAATTCAGTTCAAAGAATATCAAGAGGAATTGTGGGAAGAGGGTATTGGACTATGAAGGCAGAGCTCAACTCTCTTTTAAAAAAAACCAATAGACAAATAGCCAAAACATGTCCGAAAGACCTGTTTTGGGAGTCAGCAGACCAGGACATGGCTACACAACTCCCAGGAGGTTGAGGGTCAGAGAGATTAAGAATACGAAACAACAAATGAAGTTACTCAAACCCTCACAGTGGCCAGTAAAAGCTCCCCTCCTCCACCAAGATATTAAGCTGGGGTAAAACCTCTGGCTCACTACAGCTGGCTGAGAGGAGGAAAGACATCTTCCTCCCTGTCAACTGTGACAAGGGAAAAGGGAGGGGGAGTCAGGGGCTTTTCTTCAGTGATTTTGGCCAGTAGATCCCACTTTGAATCTCGACTTTGGCCTTACCAAATCATGGAAAATGGAGATTACTCTCCATGGATCAATATGCAGATAAGCATCAACTGCTGGCCAGACTGGAAATTGCATGGATAAAAACTCCTTTTAGTTCTGTCTGTGTCCTAAACATTGGAAGAAAATCTGTGCCCTATTAGTGAGACTCTGACCTGATCTTGATAATAAAAGCTGGTCAATTATAAGACTTAGAATAATTTGAGCTAAATACCAAAGAAGAGCTCTCAAAAAATAGGCAAGAGAAAGAAATGAGCCATCAGAGTAAATTCACCAACATATCCAGGTGCCTAGACATCAGCAAAAAGTACAAATCATACTAGAAAACAGGAAGATTTGGCCCAGCCGAAGCAACAAACTAAATATCCTGAAGAGATACAGGATTTAAGACAAGTAAGCAGTGATAATCATACAACTCTTCTAAATGACTTCAAAGAATTTAAAGAAAATATGATACAGAAACAAAGGATATAATGAAGACAATTAGTGTACATAAAGAACAATTTGAAAGCCTGCAAAGAAAAGTAACAGACCTTGTGGGAATAAAAGACATGATGAATGAAATAAAAAATACAATAGAGGCACATAGGAGCAGATTTGAATTGCTTAAAGACAGAAGATGGGTTTTGAACACTGAAGATCTGACAATATAAGAGAAAGAAAGAGAAGAGAATGGAAAAAAAGGAACAGATTCTCAGGGAGATGAAAGTCAATGTGAAATGAAAAAACATTTGCATTATCATTGTCCCAGAAAGAGAAGAGAATCGAAAAGGGGCAGAAAGAATATTAGAGGAAATAATGACCAAAAGCTTCCAAACTCTTATGAAAGTGTAAATCAGTTCAAAAAATATAAGAAATAAAACATTAATATCAGCTCAAGGACTTAAATATAAAAACAACCATAAAACTCTTAGAAGAAAATGTAGGAAAACATCTTCAAGACCTTGTGGTAGGGGGTAGTTCCTTAAACTTTACACTGAAAGCACAAGAAATGAAATAAAAAATAAATAAAATAATAATAAAATCAAAACAACAACAAAAATTGAGGGAGAATTTAGAATAATCATAGACAAACAGAAACTGAGAAAGTTTGCAGCTAAGAGTTCAGCTTTGCAGGAAATACTAAAGGGAGTGTTATGGCCTGAAAAGAAAAGACAGAACCAGGCTTGGAAGACAGTCTAGAAATGAAGATTATATCTGTAAAGGTAACTAAAAGTGTAAAAAGAGTGCAGAACATAAAATATGACAGAGGAAACCCAAATGTCAAAATGGGTGAAATAAGAACTGCCTTTACAGTAATAACTTTGAATGTTAATGGATTAAATTCCTCAATCAAAAAACACAGACTGGCAGAATGGGTAAGAATATATGAGCCACCTATGCTGTCTACAAGAGATCACTTAGACTCAAGGATACCAGAATATTGAAAGTGAAAGGATGGAAAAATCTATTCCATGCATGCAGTAACAACAACATCAAAAAAGCTGAAGTAGATATACTTATATTGGAGGAAATAGATGTCAAAAGCAAAACTGTTATTATGGAAAGATTGAACACTTTCCTGTTGAGATCAGGAACAGGACAAGGATGCTCAATGTCACCACTGTTGTTCAATATAGTGCTAGAGATTCCAGCTAGAGCAATCGGGCAAGAAAAACTAATAGAAAGCATCCAAATCAAAAAGGAAGAAGTAAAACTTGTACTAATTGCAGATGATATGATTCTATACTAGGAAGTCCTGAAAAATCTACAACAAAGCTACTAGAGCTAATAAATAATTTCAGTTGCATGTCAGGATAAAGATCAATACACAAAAATCAGTGGTGTTTCTATACACTAATAATGTGCAATCTGAGGAGGAAGTAAGGAAAAATATTCCATTTACAATAGCTACTAAAAAAATCAAATCTTTAGGAATAAACTTAACCAAAGATGTAAAGCACATGCATTCAAAAAACTACAATGCATTGCTAAAAATATCCAAATATATCTAAATAATTGGTAGAATATTCATGCTTATGGATTGGAAGACTAAATATTAATATGACATTTCTAACCAAATTAATATATAGATTAAATGCAATCCCATAAAAAATTCCACGAGCATTTTTTAAACAAATGGAAAACAAAATTAGCAAATTTATTTGGAAAAGTAATGGACTCCAAATAGCCAGTAATATCATAAACAGGAAAAGCAAATTTGGAAGACTCTAACTTCCGGACTTTAAATCATATTATCTAGCTACAGTGGTAAACAGATCATGGTACTGATATAAAGATAGACACATAGATGAATGGAATCAAAGTGATGGTTCAGAAATTGACCCTCACATCTATGGTCAATTGATTTTACAGGGCTATCAAACCCACCCAGCTGGGGTAGAATACTCTATTCAACAAATGGTGCTTGGAGAGCTGTATATCCATATCCAAAAACAAAGAAAGGGGACCCCCTATATCACACCTTATAAAAAATTTAACTCAAAATGGCTCAAAGTCTTAAATACAAAAGCTAGAACCATAAAACTCCTTGAAGAAAATGTAGGAAAACCTCTTCCAAAGCTGTTGATATGTGGTGCATTCTTAAACCTTACACTGAAAGCATGAGCAATGAAAGAAAACATGCATAAATGGGATCTCCTCAAACTTAAACACTTTTGTGATTCAAAGGGCTTCATCAAGGCAGCACACTCAATGGGAGGAAATATTTGGAAACCACATATCTGATAAGTGTTTGACTTCTGTTCTATATAAAGAGATCATACAACTCAACAATTAAAGAGCAAGCAATCCAATTAAAAATGGGCCAAAGAATTAAATAGACATGTCTCCAAAGAGGAAATACAAATGTCCAGAAAGCACGTGAAAAAATGTTCAATTTAACTAACTATTTGGGAAATGCAAATCAAAATGAAATGAGATATCATCTCACACCACATGGAATGGCCATTATTAAAAAACAATAAGTGCTTAAGCGATTTTGAGAAATAGGAACACTCCAATGTTGGTGGGATTGTAAAATGGTGAAACCTCTGTGGAAGACAGTTTGGTGGTTCCTCAGGAACCTCAATATAGAACTGCCATATGATCCAGGAATTCCTCTACTAGAAATATATCCAGAAGAACTGAAAACTGTGACACGAACAGACATTTGCACACCAATGTTCATAGTGGCATTATTCACAATTACCAAAAGATGGAAGCAACCCAAATGTCCCTCAATCATGAATGGATAAAGAAAATGTGTTATATACATACAATGGAATACTATGTGACAGCAAGAAGAAATGAAATTGCGACACATATGAAAACATGGATGCATCTTGAAGACATTGTGCTTAGTGAAGTAAGCCAGACACAAAAGGATAAATATTGTATGGTCTCACTAATATGAAATAAATACAAATATTAAATGCATGGAGTTAAAACCTAGAGTATAGGTTATTAGGAGATGAGAGGACGACTGTGAAAGTATACTGATGCTTAATATATGTACACATTTTAATTAAGGTGACTGTTAATGTGTGGAAATGGGCAGAGTTGATGGTAACACATTATAGTGAGTAGCAGCTGGTTTATAAATGGAATTGTGGCTGAAAAGGTAATCTAGGTGTGTAAATATCAAATGTAAGAAAGCTAGAGAATAGTCTATGGACTGAATAATATAGTGAACCCAGGGGCGGTTGAGAATTGTGGTTAATACTATAAATGCAAAAATGTTCTTCTGTGAACCAGAATGTATGTACATCACTTTTGCAGGGTCATGGAAATGTGGAGAAGAATGGGAAAAATACAATTAATGTAACCTATGGACTATAGTTAAGAGTAATACTGTGATATTCTTGCATCAATGCCAATGATTCTGTGCTAATAATAGGGGGGTAGGGAAAAATATGCTAAATGCACAATGTGGACCATAGGTAGTGGTTATAGCCTGATGATATTATCTCATATGGAGATAGGATTAATCCTATCTCCACAGTAACACAGTTTTATATCTGAAAGTTACCCTGAATGAGTAACTTCTTTTTACTTCTATTTCTATTTTCAATGATATCTTACATTTGTATTTTTACCTTTATCTTTCTAAAAGGGGGGGGGCGGCATTTAATCAAAGATAGCCTGGAGGCTGCTATTATCAAGTGTTCTTCAAAGAACTATGATTCCCCAAAGCAGACCCCAGAGCAAATCTAAGGCACTACATGTTGTGAGCAAACTATTGGTAAAGTGGCTATAGAGATTCAAATCCTGGGATAGCAGAAGAAAACCTGTGAAAAGGTGAGAAGCTAAATAAGTCGTTCTCAACTACAACAGTAACAGGTATGTTGTACAGCTACATAGAAATATATTTTTTAAAGAAGAGAAGAAGAGAATCAAGGAGAAAGTGATTTACAAAACAACTTGTCTCTAAGACCACATTCTTCTAACGTGCACTTGAGATGACACCCTTTCTTTTTAGGAGACAATTTCAGTGAGAAAGCATTCCCTCAACCTGACATATATATTCGCCACAAGAAGTAGTCCCTTGGGTGAAATTTTCCTATTCTATATTGTGGAGAGAACAAGAATCAAGGAAATAATTTACCTGAGACTGCTCTTGGGTACTTTGTTAAGGGTGATATCAACTTCTCCATGCTCTGTAAATCAGAAAAGGGAGACAGGGAAAAGTACACATAAATCATTTATAAAGCAGCTAAGAGTCAAAATTTAGAGAATTTGAAAATTATTCTTCATTTGTCCCATAAATACTAGGGGATGCCTTCTGTAATCTTTAACTAGATCATTATAATCAAATTCAATTAAGACTTAATTCCAATTGCAAGAGAAATCATATCCTGACCTGTAAGAAATATAAGCATCAAAAAAGATATGAAATGAACCACAGTCAAGAACCTTTTATCTTTACATAGTTTATATTTTCCCTATTAACTGTCTTTTTTAGTTGGCAAAGACATATTTTTTAATCAGTTTTATTGATACATATTAAAAAAGCATACAGCCTATCCAAAGTGTACAATCAATGGTATTTGGTATAATCACTTAGTTGTGCATTCATCAATTCAATCATTATTAGAGTATTTTCATTATTCAAATATTAATAGTAATAATAATAATAAAAACTGTACCCTTAATATTCACCTCTTAATTGCTCTAAACTTCTCCTGTCATACATAGCTGTTATTTCATTTCCATCTCTCTAATTTATTTTGTACATTCATATTTTTCTTTTCTTAAGCATTTTTTTCAATTTTATTGATGCATGTTAATAAACCATAAATCCATCCAAAGAGTACAATCAATGGTATTCAGTGTAATCACATGTCTGTGCATTCATAACCCCAATCACTGCCAGAGAACTTTCATTATTCCAATAATAATTATAAACAAAAAACAAACAAAAAAAGAACCTTATCCCTCTCAATCTCTCTATGCCTCACCTGGCATACATAGCTGCTATTCTTTTTCCTTCTCTCTAGTATATTTGTATTTTTATTTTGTAAAACCAGTCTTATATATGCACTATTACCCAAAGTTGTGTTTTACATGAGGTTTTACTATGTTGTATAGTCCCATGTTACAGTTTATAGCTTACCTTCAAGTAATATACATGACCTTAGACTGCTTTTCAACCACTGTCATACCCATACAATAGCACTGCTATTTACAAACACCATGATATACTGTAACCACTTCTATTCATTTCCAAAGATTTGCAAGCAACTTTTTTAAACAATTCTGAACAGATGAACTATCAGCTTTTCATTCTCTACCTTCCTTCTATTTTCTGGTGACTGATATTCTAATTATTAACTCCATGGATTTACACAGTATGTTTAGTTCAGAGTAGAGCAATCACACAGTATTTGTCCTTTTGTGTCTTGCTTGCTTCACTCAACATAATGTACTCCAGGTTCATCCATGATGTCATATACTTCATGACTTCATTTCTTCTTACTGCTGTATAATATTCTGTCCTGTGTATACACCACAATTTGTTTATCCAAACATCAGTAGATGGACAGCTGGGTTGTTTCCCACTTTTGACAATCATGAATAAAGCCACTATGAACATTGGTGTGCAGATGTCTTTTCATATCTCTGCTCTCAGTTCTTCTGGGTATATACCTAGTAATGGTATTGCTGGGTCACATGGCAAGTCTTTATTCAACTTCCTTAGGAACTGCCAAACAGTCCTCCGAAGTGGCTATACCATTCTACATTCTAACCCAAAGTGGATAAGCATTCCTATCTCTACACATCCTCTGCAATGTTTAGTTTTCTGACTTTTTAATAGCAACTAGTCTAATAGCTGTGAAATGATATCTCTTTGCAGTTTTGACTTGCATTTCCTTAATTGCTAGTGATGTTTGAACATTTTTTCCAGTGTTTCTTTGCCATTTGTTTTTCTTCTTTGGACAATTGTTTTTTCAAGTCTTTTGCCCATTTTTTAAATCAGATAGTTTGTCCTTTTATTGTTGAGTTGTATAATATCATTGCATATCTTAGATATAAAACCCTTATTGGATATGCGATTGTCAAATATTTTCTGCCATTGAGTTGGCTGCCTTTGCACCCATCTGACAAAGTCTTTTGAAGTGTAAAAGTGTTTAATTTTGAGGAGGTCCCATTTATACATTTATTCTTTTGTTTTTCATGCTTTGGGTTTAAGGTTTAAGAAACTATCAGCTACCACAAGGTCTGGAAGATGTTTTCCTACATTTTCTTTAGGAATTTTATCGTAGTTATACCACGATAGCTAGGTAGTATGTTCTAAAGTCTGGAAGTGAGAGTCCTCCAACTTTGTTCTTCTTTATTAAGAACATTTTGGCTATTTGGGACACTTATCCTTCAAAATAAATTTGATAATTGGTTTTTCCACTTGTGCAAAAAAGGCTGTTGGGACTTTTACTGTGATTGCTTTGAATCTGTAAATGAATTTTAGTAGAATTGACATCTTAATCATAATCGGTCTTCTAATCCATGAACACAGAATGCCCTTCTATTTATTTAAGTATTCTTTAGTTTCATTTAGTAATATTTTGTAGTTTTCTGAATTCAGGTATTTATGTACTTGGTTAAGTTCATTCCTAAATATTTGACTGTTTTAGTTGCTATTGTAAATTGAATTTTTTCCTGATTTCCTCCTCAGATTGCATATTAGTAATGTATAGAAAATCTATTGATTTTTGTGTATTGATCTTTTATCTTGCCACTTTGCTGAACTTGTCTATTATTTCTAGTAGCTTTGCTGTGGATTCTTCCAGAGCTTCTAGATATAGGATAATGTTATCAGTGAATAGTGAAAGTTCTACTTCTTTCTTTCCTATTTGGGTGGCTTTTATTTCTTTATCTACCCTAATTGCTCCTGCTAGAATTTCTAGCACAATATTGAATAACAGTGGTGACAGTAGGCATCCTTGACTTGTTTCTGATCTCAGAGGGAAAGCTTTCAGTCTTTCACAATTGAGTACTATGCTACCTGTAGGTTTTTCCTATATGCACTTTACTGTATTGAGAAAGCTTCCTTCTATTCCTATCATTTCCAGTGTTTTTGTCAAGAAATGGTGCTGTATTTTGTCAAATCTGTTATCTGCATCAACTGAAAAAATCATGTGATTTTTCTTCTTCAATTTATCAATGTCATTTATTACAATAATTGATTTTCTTGTGCTTAACCACCCTTGCATAACTGGGATAAAACATGCTTGATTGTGATATATAATTATTTTAATGTGTTTTTTTGGATTCCTTTTGCAAGTATTTTGTTGAGGAATTTTGCATTTATATTTATTAGAAATATTGGTTTTTAATTTCTTTTTTTTTTGTAGTATCTTTATCTGGTTTTGGTATTAGGGTAATGTTGGCTTCATGAAATGAGTTTGGTAGTGTGCTTTCATGTTCAAATTTTTGATAGAGCTTGAGCAAGATTGGTATTGGATCATCTTTGAATGACTGGTAAAATTCTCCAGTGAAGCCATCTGGTCCCACACTTTAAATCTTTGTAAGTTTTTGATGACTGTTTCAATCTCTTCACTTTGAATTGGCTTGTTGAAGTATTATATTTCTTCTAGGGTCAGTGTAGGTGGTTTGTGTGTTTCTAAGAATTTGTCCATCTTCTCTACATTGTCTAGATTTTTGACATACAGTTGTTCATAGTATCCTTTTATGATCTCTCTTATTTCTGCCGGGTCAGTGGCAGTCTCCCCCCTCTCATTTCTGATTTTATGTGTCTACTCTCTTTTTCTTTGTCTGTTTAGATAAGAGTTTGTCAATTTTGTTCATCTTCTCAAAGAACCAACTTTTTTTAAAATTCTATTTTCTTTTTGTTCTCGATTTCATTTATTTCTCCTCTGATCTTTACTATTTCTTTTCTTTGGGTTGGTCTGGGATTAGTTTTTTCTAATCCTTTTATTTTTCTAATCCTGCCTGGGTGCAGCTAGATCTTCAATTTTAGCTCTTTCTTCTTTTTGAATATAATACAATTTACAGCATTTTACTTTACTTCAGAGCTTTTCTTATTTCCCATTTTGACTTTGGCACACCTTGAATGAAAAACACTGATTTCAGTACATACTTTCTGAGGTCATTGAAGCATCAGGGAAAATAGTTTCTCTCATGAATAGTTGCTTTTAAGAACCTCAAAACTTCAAAGTGGGAGGCCTTCCCCACTCCCCAGTCCTCAGAGATAACAGGGCTCTGGTGGCCACTGTACTGGAAGAGAGGACATTCAACCCTGAGGATTGAGAATTCCACAAGGCTGTAATTTAGTTCACACTTGGAGTCATGAGAGAAAGCAGGGTTATTGACACCAGGGGAAGGACAGGAGACAGGGGTGTCTCAAGTTTGTTTTCCTCTGAGCCATAGGAACTGAGGTAGTCATGAAATAACCATACACAAAGGCAAGGGGAGAGGCTAGATGTGAAGTAACCATAAACAAAGGCAAACTCAGTTTATAATTACTATCATAATAGCTGAAGTCTAGGCTAAATTCACACATTTATAGCAATTTCAGATATTACACTTCTGCTGTTTTATATTATAAAGACATTTATATAATGATCTTAACCCTTATAGTTTCTATTAAGTTTCCACCTAAAAACAATTTGAACACTTCCATTTATTAACTAATCAACTAAAAGAATTTTATTAGCAACGACTTTGCTAAGTTTTTCTGCTTTTCCCACAGTTGAACTAATTCCACTTGTGAATTAAACATCAAACTCAATTGAAAGATAGTATTGACATTTAAAGACTCATTTTTAGGTTACCTTTCACTGTTATCCAATTTGTAACAGGCAAACTCCAAATCTGATTTATGAGTTCCTAGCATGAGCAGACTACCAAAGTTAAAGCAAACACAGATTAGAACAGAAGAGAGAATTTTACACACTTAACCTAGCTTAGGGAAAGACTTGACTTTAGAATCATTTAGATGCAAAGCTACCACTGTCTGCCCATGGCAGAAACTTCATGCAGGGCCCTCCAGATTAGCTGCTCCAGGAAAATCCATGGGCAGCTGCTAAGTACAGAGCTAAGGGGTCCAGTGAAACCCTGCCCCCATGAATTGGAGCTGCATCCCATTAGTTATCTCCTGCAAGGGGTAAAACTCTGCAAGCCTTTTTTACTGGAAGGACTGGAGTGTTACAAGGAAATAGGAAGGGAGCTAGGAAAGCCAGGAACCATTTAATCTTAATTGATGGTACATGAGGAGGTCCCTTATTCTAAGATGAGAGGTTTAGTAAATGGAGTGCATTCATTCATCCCTTTAAGAAGACATGACCACGTGGTCTCTGGCCCTTAGATCTGTCTGTCCTCTCCTCTCATATACAGGTTTAACTGGAATTCAGGGTCCCCTACAGAGCTAACTCTCAGTCATACTGTGGCATTGTGGTGTAGCAAGAAAAGAATAGCCTCTTTCTTTTTAGACCGTCAGTAGGCAGGTCATCCTAATTTCTGAGAAGGCACCCCAGTGTGGAGTCTGCTGGAATACTGGAAGAGCCACTCATTATCCTAGGTAAGGATAAAACCCATTCATCAGTCTGGAGGCGTCCCACCACTAGACCCACTGAACATATTGGTAACCGATCCAGCATCCTGGAAATTGGGAGCCCTACTCTCCAACCTTTTTTTTCTGGGAATCAAGAGCTTTATGTCTCTGGGTGTCCCCAGAGCCTTAGAGTTCTTGAGGATATTTGGTTCCAGCTCCCAGACTGAACACATAAGCCAGGCTGACCTTAGGAAAGGGGCTGGCTAGGTACTTTTCTTTTGCCTACTTTGCAGAGGTCCTAGGAGTTAGCCATGAGTGAGATCATCTCACCATGACTCAAAGGGTCCAAGTAACACAGTTAAATCCAACATTAAGAGGCCATTAAAAAACTAGAGACTAATTGTCCCATGACTTCCCAGCAAACAGCCTCAGGGAACCCCCCCTACCCTCAACAATCAAAGGGCCTCTCCGGGGTAGAGAAGGAGCAAAGCCTTAGGGGACTATCGAAGGATGGACTCATGCCTTTCTGTTTTTTTGTTGTTGTTGTTTTGTTTTTATATTTTTTCCTTTCAATACTTAATTTTTTTATTAATTATTTTATTTTTTTAAAAGATACTTAGATTACATAAATGTTACACAAAAAATATAGGGATTCCCATATGCCCTACCACCCAAACCTCCTATGACCTCCCACATAAACATCCTTCACTAGTGTGGCACATTAACTGCAATTGACAAATATATCCTGGGGTTCTGCCTCTAAGCATGGACCATAGTTCACATTGAGGACCACATTCTCTCTCCCACACAGTTCTTCATGTTACATGATGATATATAATGGCCTGTATCTGTCAACACAATGTCACCCAGGCCAATTCCCAAGTCCCAAAAAAGCCCCTGTATTACAACTGCTTTTCCGTCTCCCTGCCCCAAGAACCTCCAGTGGCCAATGGCTCCACATTAATGTTGTAATTTCTTCCATTGTTTCAGTCAAAATATGTCTATAGCAGAATACCAGTAAGTCCACTCTATTCATAGCTCTTCCTCCCATCCTAAGAAGTATGGGATGGTGGTGTCCACTCTAACTCCAATTGAGAGGGGGTTTATATCCCAGGGGGAAGATGGATGAAATTATCCTGCCCACAGCTGCAGACTCTCTCCATTCCCTGGGATGGCCTTGTCCATCATTATCTCCCAGCCAGTTGTCCTGGGTGAGTCCAATGAGCTGTAGAGCAGGAGGTGCTGTTCCACAAAGGTTTTGGGCCAGCTGGCACATGGACAGCCAAAAGACTCAAGTCTCTTGATGTACCCCTACAAACTCCAGCACAAAGTAGAGGTTTGAATAGAATGGACAGATGAGCCATTGGCAAGGAAGACATAGTTGAGTCCAACTCTGTCACTCTCAGGAGCACAAACTCCAAAGTAGGGCACACTGACAAGGCAACATACTCTGGAGCTATCCACTCTGACAAAGGACCTGGGTGTCTCTGGAGCCCTCAGGAGACCCACCATTTGGAGTGATATCCACTTTGGAATTCTATGAGATCCTACTGAGATGTGAATAAGCATTATCTCTGGGATGACCTCCCCACTCATTTTGAAGTCTCTTAGCCATATAAACTAATTTGTCTTTACTTTCCCCCCCTTTATTTCAAGGTCTTTTTCCAGTCGCATTCCTAGTTGGTGCTTGGTAGCAGTCCCTCAGTGCCAGGGAGGCTTATACCCAAGAGTCATGTCCCTTGCTGGGAGGAAGGTAATGCATTCATATACTGAGTTTGGCTTAGAGAGAGGCCACATTTGAGCAACAAGGAGGCTCTCAGGAGGCAACCCTTAGGAACCCCATAACAATAGGCTAAGTTTCAATTTTAAAAGCAAAGGCTCTTAAGACCAGTCATCAATATCATGAGCCAATCACTGGATCATCCTCCTTCACCAGTCCCTGCCCATGCACTTGGGGGACTGCTGCTGCTCCCTTAGAGAATGTGGCAGAGCTTTCCAGAATGGGAATTCAGTATTCTCTCATTTATTGAGTGATTCTCCACCCACTGTGACAATGCCCCGTGAGCATTTGAACATTTTATATACGTTATATTTATTCTCAGGTGAACTTCCTCCAATGCATCCCCCATCCCTGACACCCCACACCAGCGATCCTCCCCCACCCCAGCTGCAACCCTCTGTGATCCAAACCTTCTTCAAAGATGAAGCAATTACAATAGCTGAATAAATTAATAGGAAAATGAAACAATAATGATGTTTAAATGTGAGAGATAAAATAGATAAATTTTTTTTTAAAACTAAAAATAAAATAAAATTAAAAGATTGGGATATTTAAAAAATGAAAAACAAAAATTTTTTTTGACCTTTTGCCTTTCATAACTGCAATATCTGGTGTACAGTATGTACCATGGCACCTTCCCTCTCTCATTCCCCAGTGTCTTACTATTTTTCATTTTGTTTTCAAAGAAGTTTTAGATCACAGCAGAGTCACACACAGAATACAGGAGACTCTCATATACCCAACATCCTTCCCCTTTACTCCCCCCCCCATAGCCATTGGGAAGTTTGATGTAATTATGAATTCCAAAAATAGATATTGGGGAATTAGGCTTGTAAGTTGATCTGTATTCTGGGGATGATTAAGTTATGATTAAGGTATTAACTGGGCCACATCAGTAGGGCATTGAGCCCCACCCCTTGGTGGGTGGGGGAATCAAATATAAAATGCATGGCAAGAACAGAGTGGAAGCAGTTTTGATTTTGGAGTTTTGATGTTTGAGAGAAGGCCCCAAGATAGAGATGAGCCATTCACCTGAGAGTTCACAGCTGGCCTTGTGGAGAGAAGCAAAGCCTAGAGAGCCTAATAGTCTACAGCTGACCTTGTGGAGGAACCAGAGGAGCTAAGGCGGAGAGAAATGCAGACCCAGAAAGAGAGGAACCCAAGAAGCCTGAACCCAGGCAAACGTTAGCAGCTGTCTTGCTCCAAGACGTGGCAATGGACTTCAGAGAGGCAAGAAATTTATGCTTTATGGCCTAGTAACTGTGGAGTTCTCCCTCAAATAAATACCATTTATAAAAGCCAACCATTTTCTGGTATTTTGCATCAGCACCCCCTTTGACTGACTAATACACCCCCCCATATTAATACTTTCTTTATGTGGATGGTAGCATTGTTATAACTGATAAACAAATAGTGAAACATAGCTACTAAACATCGTCAATGGTTTGCACTATGGTTCACATTTTAGACTGTACACTTTCATAAATTTTGATTATATTGACCATGTCCTGTGTCCATCACTGCATGGTAATGAAGAACACTTCCACTAACCACTAAATATGTACTCTTTAATCTATTCTATTCCTCCCACCCCCTCCCCCCGTGGGCCCACAATGACTCCCTGGCTTGACTCATTGGATGACAAGATTCATAATTACATGCACAAGGGGTCTTAACACACTGGTTTATCCTCCCCTATTAGGAACTGCCCTACTCTTGAGAGACTCCCACCTGTCTATTTCTGAACAAATCGGTCCTCCCAAAGAAGGGAGTGCTCCTCCTTCCAGCTCATTACGTGGGTCTCCACCCACTGAAACAACATATTATGACAGAATGAACACTCACACACTCCCTAGAAGCCTAATCCAGGTATGCCCCATCCCAAATGCCCCTCCAACCAACACCTTAAACCAGTGACCTTTCCTTGTCATATTGCCAAAAAAGCATTCCCACTTCTGTACTTTCAACCTCATACACACAAATCCCCAGTGTTCACCTGGTCCCTGTCTCAACCCTCCCCCCAATATCCTGGACCTTCTAACCCACCTATCCCAATTTACCTATCTGTCAACCCTGCACCACCCAACCCAACAATATCACTACCTTCCTGTCTTATAACTTCAGTACACAACCACACTCTATGACTTCACAATAGATTACATCCATATGGGTGATGGCTCACGAACTTCTCTTCTCTTTCTATGCCTTGTTAACCTATGTTACAGACAATAACTCTCTGAGACTGCTCAATTTCTTTAATTCATATCAGTGAGTTCATGTACTGTTCATCTTTCAATGCCTGGCTTGCTTCACTCAACATAAGGACTTCAAGATTCATCCATGTTATCCCATGTGTTAGCGCTTTATTCCTTCTCACAACTGAGTAATAGGTCATTGTATGTATGCACCACTATTTGTTTATCGATTCATCTGTTGAAGGGTATCTGAGTTTATTCCAACTTTTGGCAATTTTGAACAATGCTGCTATGAACATTGGTGTGCATATATCTGTCATGTCTTTGCTTTTAATTCTTCAGGGTATATACCCAGCAATGGTATTGCTGCATCATATGGAAGTTCTATAGTTAGTTTTATGAGGGACTGCCAAACTGTCCTCCAAAGTGAACGGATATTCTACAATCCCACCAGCAATGGATGAAGTTTCCCATTCCTCCACATTGTCTCCCAAACCCATAGTCTGCTGTTTTTTTAATAGCTGCTATTCTAATGGGTTTTAGATGGTATCTCATTGTAGTTTTGATTTGCATTTCCCTAATAGCTAGCAATGACAAGCATTTTTTCATGTGCTTTTTAGCCACTTGTATTTCTTCCTTGGAGAAGTGTCATTTCAGGTCACTTGCCCATTTTTTAAAATGATTGTTTGTCTTTTTATTTTTGAGGTGTAGGATTTCTTTATATATGCAGGATATTAGGCTCCTATCAGATA
>JAQZBX010015389.1:0-37596 GCA_029593785.1 Cabassous unicinctus
ATACTAACTACAATAACAAATCTGCTTTAGTCCATGGTTATTTTCCCCCCTTATGTTTGTTCATTCCTTGGACTTGAGGGATTTGGGATGATGTCCTCTCTGCTTCAGGCTGAGGGGACTTAGATATTATGGGGCAGAGGAAAGGGATTATTTTGCTTGCAGTTGAAGGTACTCCTTGTTTTTGGGATGGGACATTTCCATCATCATCATTTTGTTGGTTGTCCAGGACAAGCCAGAAGGCCTTGAGTGTAGGATTTTGCTGCAACTTTCCTGGGTTTCAGGGCTCAACTGGTCTATGAATAATCTGAAGATTTAAGTCTCTGAGAAATATATTTAACAGGTATATTGAAAATTATAAATTCAAATAAAAGGAGTGGAAGAATCATAATTAGGGGAATTATAAATGAGTATAACTATATCAGGGAAATGGATTTTTATATATTCCCAAAGAAGGCCCACTGAGGGGTTGATTTCATGTGTGACTTGCTTGTGGTGTCTGGATGTAACTAGAGCCCTCAGGAGAACTTTCGTTTGAGGCTTTGTTTACTGTGGCAGTTTGTGAAGTCTGCCTGAGATCCACGTAAGTATAACCTCTGGGATGACCTCCTGATTCAATTTGAAATCTCTTAACCATAAAAACTCTTTTTTTATTTAATATTTCCCCCTTTTGGTCAAGGTCTTTTTCCAAATACACCGCTGATTAAGGCTTGGTAATAATACCTCAATGCCAGAGAGGCTCATCCCTGGGAGTCATGTCCCACATCAGGGGTTGAGGGATGAAATAGTGAGTTTATTTGCATAGTTTGGCTTAGAGAGAGGCCACATTTAAATAACAAGAGGGTTTTCAGGAGGTAATTCTTAGGCATTAATTATAATTAGCTTAGTTTCATTATTACAGGGATAAGGTTCATAAGTATAAGCATTAAGATTGAGGGCTTGGCATATTGGCCTGTTTTCTTTTATTAGGCAAAGCTTATATATCCAGAGTTTTTTGCGATCTTATTTGAGAAAATAGGAGAACTTGCCCAAGGATGGAAGTTTAATATTTTGGTAGTTACTGTGTGGGCCTCTGCCTATCCGGAAAACATGCTTATGACAACATGAATACATTTATATCCCATAGAAGTATGCTTTAGGTGCATTTTCCCCCATATACCACCTCACTATCAACACCCTGTACTATAACGCACCTTTGTTATAGCTCCTGAGTGAACATATATTTGTATTATTAACCATAATCCTTGGCCACCCCAGAGTTCACTGTGTTATACAGTCCTCTGTTTTATCCTCTAACTTTCCTTCTAGCAACATGTGTGACCCAAGAGCTTCTCCTTTCAACCATGTTCACAAATATACTTCAGAACTACTAATTACACTCACTTTGCTGTGCCACTATCACCTTCTTCCATTTCCAAGGCATTATGATCAACCTAATTATAAATTCTGCACAGATTAAGCATCAGCTCAGCACCTCTACTCCCATTATATTTCCTGGTATTAATTTTTAAATTTTTGTTCCTTTTGGGATTTCACAAGTATTTTCCCATTGTATCAGGCACATATGTGTGTGTGTGTGTATGTGTTTACTGTGGAAATAAACAAAGACCACTCAAATGAGAACAAAGGCCATTTACTCAGAACTTTCTACAGAAAAGGAGTCAGCCACCATCATTTGCATTTGGCAGAGTCTCAAATTCAGGCAGGGGAGTGGGAAAACTTTATAGCAGAAAAAAGGGAAGGATTCAGGTGTGCCCTGATTGGATGCTGTTGGCATAGGGAGGCTGGAGGCAGACTGACTAGAAGTGGGGCATCCTATATGATTGGATAGGAGAGCACATTTGGCTTTCCATGGTTGGTTCTAAGTTGGAAGCCGGGGCAAAAATTAGGGAAGCTGTCAGTTATTGATCAAGTCCTGGTTATTTTGGGTCGATTATTACAGGGCTTGTGGTTTGACTTCCGGGATGTTTACTCTAGATGGTGGCAGCTCCTAGACTGATTGTTACAGGTTGCAGGCCAGCCTCTTCTGGTCTGATATTGCTGATAGTGGGTCAGAGTTTCCTGGGCATTGTCTATTTGTATATTTTGTTTCTCAGTACCTATGAGTGCATGAGTGTGTGTGTGTGTGTGTGTGTGTGTGTGTGTGTGCATGTGTATATATGCATAGGCCTCTGTGTTCATGTATGTGTAATTGTGTTCACATGTGCATTTGTGTGCCTGTATGCTTATGTGAAGGCCTGGGTGTACATATACATGTGTGAGTCTGTGCTTGTGTTCAAGTAAATGTGCATGTGTGTATCATGCATATCCTGGTTCTTCCAGGTCAGAAATTATGTCATTTCTTATATATTCTGCAGAGGCAGGCACTTCAACAATGCTGACTGCATGTTTGCCTGTTTCTGTTTAACAGCTTTTCAAAAAACGAAATCTGGACCTCAGACTGTACGCATAGGACAGGAAATCATAATCCACTCTGGTACCAATAGGTTGGCATCTGCACATTGAAGGCTTTAAAGATGATGCCAATTGGGTTAGCTCTGTGGGCTCTTCAGCTGCTGCCAGGCTGGTCTGGAGCCAGGCAGGGTGACTTAATCTCTCCAAGAGTCTGCCAACTAGCAAAGAGATACATATATTAAATATGGTGGTAGAACTTGACTTATATACGTATGAATGCGGGACTGAATTGAAATTGGGTCTTGAGGAAGAAACTAATGGCCAAATCAGGAGACTCTATAACTAAGTTAAAAATCAAGGATAGCTGTGAATATTCTCGCTGTCCTGATTTTGTGATAATCAGGGTAGGCTAAGCATTCGCTATATTAGAAACCATGCATGTGTCCCCAGACCTAGTTTTTCTCCCTAGGTCTGGCTTTTAGAAATGCTGGTGATAAACTAAGCCTGATTTATTATATGACCAGCCTGTATGGAAAAAGACTGTAGCTTTGGGTATCTTTGGTCAACCTTGAGAGATATAGCAAGGGGACGGATGTGGCTCGGGTGGTTGGGCATCCATCTCCCTTATGGAAAGAACTGGGTTCGATCCCCGGGACCTCCTGGTAAAATAAAATAAGAAAAATATAGAATGTGTATAGGCCACCAGGCCCTGTGCACAGGTGCGCCACCAGGCCCCGGGTGAGCTGCCAGTCCCCGCAAGCCACGCAGCAAGATGATGACTTAACAGGAGAGTGACACAAGGAAGAGCCAAGACGAGACGCACCGAGAAACCAGGAACTAAGGTGATGCAGGCAGTAGGATGCCTCTCTCCCACATCGGAGGTTCTGAGGATTGAATCCCAGTGAAGACAGGAGGAGAAGGATGAAAAGAGAGGGCAGGAGATGGACACAGAGAGTTGTCCAGCGAAGGGACACAGAAACAGCAAAAATGGGGATGGGGGGTGGGGCGTGTTAAAAATGGATAAAAGTAAATAAATAAATAAATCCTTAAAAAATGTATAGGGGAGGAAGATATTGACTATAGTTAATAGTAATACTTGATGATGCTATTTCATGATTTGTTAACAGATGTTTCACAACAATGCAGGGTGTTTGGGGGGGGTGATGTGTGGGAGCCCTGCATGATGTTATGCATGTTTGTTTTGTAAGTTCATGATGTTTACTGTACACTTATAGTTTATATATGTTCATGTATGAATGATATACTTCAATAAATTGTTTAAAAAAATCAAGGATAGGATTTATAGGGCGAAGAGTTTGATGTGTAAATTGTAATTCATAGTAGATATTTGTAATTGAAGTATTATGCTTATTTTATTACCATAAATCTAAGATCTGGCTTTGAAGTTGGCTCTAGGATATATCTGTCAGCAGTCAGCTCTGAAAGTGTGCTTGCTAAATCAAGCCTATAATGAAAAGAACCGGGCTAAGTTGCATACTGGCTGGCAGTGTGCAAACACCCATGGCTGAATTCTAGAGTGCTCAGCTCAGTGTCTCATGCTGGAGAAAAATGTACATTGATATGCTTTCTGGGATTGAGAGCTCTTCATTCTCCGTTCAAAAGACAGAGCAAGACAGAGACAGGGAAACCCAGTGACGTGAATGCTTTATCCTAATGCTCTTTTCTTAAAACCCAAAGTCACAGGGGTAAAATTTGGGTCTTATTAAATTTACTGTATTGGAAGCAAGCATGCGAATTACAAGATTCCTAAATGTGCACCATGGCAGGGAGAGCACCCTGATGTGCACAGAAGGGGGTAAATAATATCAGTGCCATAACACTGGCCCCTGCAGACTGTGAAAAATCGATCTTTCCTTCCTGCTGCCTCAGTCTCCCCTAGCTATGCTGTCTTGTGGTGTTTCTTCCCTTGTACTCTTTTCAGTTATCAAAAGCCCCCTTCATGAGAAATGCTAGCTTTCAGGAATGATCAATCATGCACATCTTTGTGAAAATGTAAGATTTACGTTAATTCCATTTAAATATTTGATTTTTACATTCTAGCCTTTATTTTGGAATAAAAAACATGCCCCCTACCAGCAGACAGGTGAGGAATTTTATACTTTAGAGTGGGCAGGCAGGCTTAGGGGAGCTCTCCTTTTGGCAGCCTATGCTTCAACCCATATCTGGCATTCAGAAAACAATGAATTAAACAGACAAAATGCTTGTGGTACAGGGAGTCTGACTTCTTGTTAAGGCTCCCTACCTACCCTCCACCCGACCTTTTTTCTAAACATGATAAATTTTAATTTTCAAGTTAAAGTTACTGCATCAACTTTAATATCAAACAAATTTGAAAAAGTTGATGTGGCCTGTTTGAAAATATAGTGGAAACCATTACATTCCAGTCTTGGAGCTTATTGAAGTTGATCAACTGTCTAACAGATTCAGTCTGTATTTGGATCATTTTGCTTTGGCTTCCCCATTTCAATGTGGAGGAGGCTGTTTTGCAACCTGATCTTTTTAGCAGATGGAATGAAACTGCCTCAGGGACAATATCAAGCATTGGTGAGGAATGAAATAAAGTCTCAAGGGCTGCTGTGCTCTGCCACCTACCTCCAACAAGCAGATGTCATAGAACAGCTTTTAAAATATATATATTGCTTTTCACATGCCATGCTAAAAATACATTCTATAGAAAACCTGAAAAGACTTGAAAGAACTAAAGCAGCAGGCATATACAAAAGCACATGCAAGTTCACAGAAGCAAAAACTGCATAAAAATAAAACATATTAGAGCTTTCTTGAGTTCCAAAAGCAGATTTTGATAATAGATTCAGGACAGAAATAAAGAAGGTATCAGAAAACCAAATAGTTTCTGAGACTGCAGAGCCCTATAGAAAATGATTTAATAACATTGGTGGGTCAGCTGAAATGCTCCTACTCCCTTTGACTTCTCATCTATTTCTTTTCCCTTTGAAATTCACCTACAGGAAACCTAACACGATCAACTCTACCTGCCTGACTCAGACTTGGCCCTCCATTTGAACTCTATCTCACGTTGATGCCCTCTCATAGATGTCCCCTTCAGTTGCTTATTATGTGACTTGTCACTCTGACCAGGCTCTAAGCTTATTAAGGGCAAGAAACGTGTCTTTTATATCTTTGCAATTTCTTCCCATAGTTTCTGTACTATAATATGCTTGCAGATGGTGTTTCATGAATGTTACCTTGCTTCCATATTAAAAAAATAGATGTTCAACTCTGTTTCTATTATTATTCATGTGCCATATTCTGGAAAACCCGTAGAAGACCAGATAACACAAAAGCAGGAGGAACGAGTTGTAGATATAACAGAATGCAAAAGACATGAAAAGTAAAGATGATGAGAGGTATAATGATACAACCACCTTATATTTCATAGCACGTGATTCTTTTGAAAGCATTTTCACATAATACAGAGCACAGGGGTAAAGGGAGGAATAGAAATAAATGCAAGGACTATCAAAGAAATGCAGATATAAAAAAGCAAAACCATGAAATAAAGGTGAAGAAAATGATAGCCAAGAATGCATATAGATGAACTTACTAATAACTTGAAACAGTTGTTGGTGAAATAACACACCAGGCAGAGTATCAAATAAGTTTTCACAGTTTTGGTGTTCTTTGTAGCAGGTAAAGTATGTGGTCTATAGATCATGGCATGTTTTGACTTATTTTTGCAAAGTAGAGGGGAGTGAGTGTCCTGGATTCTTTCTTGTTTTCTTCCATTTTCATTCACTAGAGTTAATACTGATACTAGTGTGACTGTCTGTGCTACAGATATTCTATCTAAATCATTAAAAAGATATGGATTAGGCTTGCTGCAGAGAGCACCATCAAATTTTACTCTTGTTTGTAAGGATCTGAAAATTTCCTACTTGCAAGACACAGGTCTAAAATTACCGTCAATAATGCTGAGTGTAGTAACTTATTATAAAGAATTTCCAAGAAGAAGAGGATATCCAAGCACTGTTATAGAATATCAGTTCTAGAACCGATAAAAAAAGTTCAGCCTGTCACTTGTCAGAAATTCTTTGGTGGGATGAGGTTCATATTGTAAATGACATTTCAACAACCAATGACGGCCAGCAGAATTCTGGAGGTGGCAAGTTTCTCTTACTGGGTCTGTTTTGCTTTAGACATTATATTCACTTTAACTGAAGGGCTGGTGACCCACATCACTGTATTAGAAATAGTACATTTTTGAAAGTAGGTCAGAAAAAAGATATGAGTTATGGTCAAGGTAAAACTCATATCGAATCTCTAGAAAGTTTTGGCTGTATCCAAATGAAAGGAGAGATTCTCCTGAATTAAATCTTGCTTTCCATTGAGAACATGAGTTATGGTCAAGATAAAACTCATATTGAATCCTTAGAAAGTTTTGGAAATATCCAAATGAAAAGAGAAATTCTCCTGAATTAAATCCTGCTTCCCACTGAGAACACTAGCATAGAGGCAGAGTTTTACTTTAATTCCTTCTTTGCTGCTGAAAGCGTGGGTCAACTATTATTTAAGATCTAGAAATCAACACTGCTGTTTTGGCAATAATTCTAGTTTTCACACATTGGGTTTTGATAGAGTGTGGCGAATTCTAGCTCTGATATTTACTGACCTTAGTGACTGGGCAAATAATTTCAACTTTTTGGCCTCAGTTGCCTCAACTGTAAGAGGGGGATAATTATATCAGTCCTGTTTTGTTATAATAATAACTTCCATTTCTAAATGCCTGCCATGTGCCAGTTACTATTCTGGCACATGTTATCTTTAAGGCTCTCTTCAACTCTGAAAGGAAGGTATTATCATTCTCTTTTTTTTCATATTTTTAAACTTTATTTTTTTTAAATGTTTTGGGTTACAGAATAGTTACATTGAATACATAGGGGATTCCCGTATACCCCACCCACTCTCTCTCCCACACTTTCCCCCATTAACAACATCTTACATGAGTGTGGTACATTTTTGACAAATAATGAACAAATATTGAAGCATTGCTACTAAACATCATCAATAATTTACATTATGGTTTACACTTTGCATGGTAAAACTTTATAGTTTTTTAAAAATAATTAAAAACATTTTTTTAAAGATACTTAGATTACATAAATGTTACACAAAAAATATAGGGATTCCCATATGCCACCCCACACCTCCCACACCCTCCCACATAAACAACATCCTTCATTAGTGTGGCACATTCATTGCAACTGATAAGCGCATCCTGGAGCATTGCCACTGAGCATGGACCATAGTTCACGTTGTAGTCTACACTCTCTCTCACACAGTTCTGCATGTTATGGGACGATATATATTTTACAGTTGAGAGAGCGAAGGTTCAGCTCACTTAAGTAAATTGCCCAGGGTCACACAGCTCATAAGCGGCAATGCCAGGATTTAAACCTTCATTTATGTGGTCACAGAGCCCATGCCCCGTCCTCCATAGGATTTTAAGCATCATTTAAAATGCCGTGTGAAAGTGTTTTGAAAATAGCAAAGTTCCTTGTACGTGCAGGATGTCATTACTACTATTATCCTGATTAATATAAATTAGTTGACATGCTTTTATTGAGTTCCTTGTGGGTGCTTAGTATTGGGCCAAATATCATTTTGGATAATTTATGGAATTAAATGTTTCCCCTAAAGTAGTATTACCTAAAGTGTGTTGCATTATTGGTTCTAAAATAAATCATAAATATTTCCAAGTGGTAACTCTTTCATCCTTGGAACAAGGTATGGGTTTCTTTTGGATCCTGTTTGGAGGAAAAAATAATAGAAGTAAATATGCTAAACTAAATTGGATGAATGTTGCAAGAAGCAAAAACCAATTTTACGTAGCCCAACTGTCAGAGTCAGCAATGAGAGCCCCCTGGAACTGTGAGAGTTGATAGGAAAACTCCAAAGGAGATGTGAAAAACATAGCACATGGATTAGCAAATCTCTGCTGAAAATGCATGTGATCACAAATGCTCTGGACCAACACTTTAACCTCCCCTGACTGGCTCTTTGCTGCTGATTTTTAGTGTTTAATGACCAGCAGGGTTGCTGAAATTTACTGACAGTCTATCCTTGATTCAGGGTTTCAGACTTCCTGTGTGAAGACGGCTGGGAATCCACACAACTTTTCTAAAATAAGCACCGATTTTGGAAAGAATTTTCTTTTATGGGAAATATCCTATTTCCAAAGAGAGGCATCAACATGAGGTGGCTCTTTCCCAGGGAGGAAGCTGAGGAGAAGTCAGTCTGTTAAACAGTCCGTGGTTAACTTTCAAGGCAGAGGACTCAGCCCTTTAGATTGGTCTTTCAGAATAACTGCTTAAAGTCACAGTGAAAGTTCATGAAATTCTTTAAGAGAATCAGCTGAGCCCAGAAAAGAGCTTTCTTATTGTTGCCTCTCAGTTTCCTCATGTACAAAGTGCAGATAAAAAGACACCCCCCGCCCTGCCCCCCGGGAAAGTTGTTGTGAGGATTAAACGGCACAATGCATGTGTCTCTTTTGGTGCCAGTCATTGCTGTTGAATCCTAGGCCATTCTGAATAGGCTTCTCCAGTTCTTCAATATACTTGCAATTTCATTGTGAACTATTTATTCTGGCCCATGTGGATGTCTAAAGATTAAGAAAACTGATTTCAAATTGAGAAAGGATGGAGGCTGCCTTTCTAGCCGCCACCAAGGACCTAAGCTAGGTGGAATAGACCTTTTATTTAGGTCAGGTTAGAGCTTCAGGAAGGAATTAACATGAGTGTTTTAGAGGGTAGCTGACTGGTTGCCTGTCTTGGATAACTTGGTGGAATTAACGTGAGGCTACTGATCTATGCATTTTTCTGTCCATAAGATGGGATAGGGTGGCCCCTCTCCCAGCCCTCCATCAGACATTTTGGTCATCATCAGGCTGGGGTCTGTATGAGCCAAGGCAAAAGCCTACCTAGAAACCTTGGTTTTTTTTTTTTTCTGTTTGTTTGTTTTTGGCTCAGAGCCAGTGCTTAGTTTGTAAGGCAAAAAGTTGGGTACCATAAGAGCTTCACACCAGCTCTGTTTTGTGTTTTGGATTTGGTCATACTTTTTCTTAATAGAGGGAACAAGAAGGCAGACTGACATCTTCCCAGTGAGAACCCTGCCCAGCCTTAGAAGCCAAGATGTTGCCCAGCCATGTGGGCCAGGCCCCCTTTGCACAAGTTCTTGGGTATTAGGAGAGGGTACTTTTGCCTCAACACTTTCAATATAATCCTGGCACTTTGGGAGGCAGAATCAATGTTTTAAAAGCTGTGGAGACTCAACCTGGTTTATTCTTTACTCCTGGCCAGTGTCATCAAGTGGCTCTGCTCAGGGCGTCAGGAGAACACAAGTCATGTTACATCTGTGGGCCTCCTTGGATAAAGGGCATCTCGCAGCACAAACAGTCTATGAGTTTTTGTGGTCTGTGTCTGCTTGAGGCACAGAAGTGTGTGTGTGTGTGTGTGTGTTGTGTGCATGCACACATGCATGCGTGTACATCTGTTGTCCTCCCTCCCCTCCTACCCTCAGTTCCTCCAAACTGTTATTGTCCCCTCTACTTTTATCCAAATTTCTCTGGGTAGAAGAACAAGATTAAGTCTGAATGGATCGTTGTTTCTTCTAAGATAAACAACTGTTGATAAAGTCAGAAGATGACCTATTTCTGAAGCAGACAAGCGAGAAGTTTATGGCTTTCTCTTTTTGTAGACTTAACCAGTTTTCCCTCTTGGAACATGTTTTATGGAACTTGACTAATCACCCTGGCCATATGTTGTTGAAGTTTCCTTGGCTATAGATCAGTCTCCGATAGAACAGCATATGGCTCTGCAGAGCCCAGACAATAGGAAAATAGCAAGGAGTGGGAGAAAACACTTGCCCTGAATTTTGGGGTGAGATTCCAATAGAAAACTAGAAAAAGGATAGGGGTGATTAATTTCTGGAAGAATTATAAATGACCAATATGCAGGAAAAGATGCTTAACCTTACTGGTGAACAAAGAAATGCAAATAAAAATAACATTGCTATTTTGCCCCGTCATTTTAGAACAAATGAAAAGGATTGGCTAACGTGGTGTGTCTGTGGATGTGAGGAAATGGACACACTCACCATCCGGCCTAATACAACCTTTTTGGGGCAGATGAACAATGTGTACGAAACTGTAAACGCATATTCTTTGCCCAACAATGCTAAGTCTAGGAGTTACCCTAAGGAGATAATTACACAAATGTAAAAGTATGTTTATGAAAGCATATTCATAAGGAAAACTAGAAAAAACTTCAATGTTCATCTGTAGGGGACTGGCATAATAAATGACAGAAATAGCTATGGTGCAATTCTGTATAGTCAAAAGTGACATGGAAAATTATTCAGTGATAAAAAGCAGGTTACAAAACAGAACGATCCCATTTGTATATAATTATATTAATAGAAATATGGGACATTGTTCATTTAAATATAAACAGGTAAAATTTGTGACTAGTTTTATTTCCATTTTTATTTGATGCCCATTCTGCCACTTACTAATTCTGGGTCCTTAGGGGAATTTATTTAACCTCTCTGACTCTTGGGTTTCTCATCTCTAAAAATGGGGATAATAATGTCAATCTCTTTTATTGCTTCATTCTCTTACTGTGAGAATGAAGCAATAAAACACATGTCAAGCACCTGGTATGATATAAGAAAATACTTCAGTTTTTTTTGCATCAAATTTCCATTTTCCTTTCATTGTATGAGTACAAACAGCTGTGTTCAGATTCCAAAATTCAAAGAGAAAAAGGTAGTAGGCTTTGAATAGCTTCCATTTATTTTTTTCTACAGGAAAAGCCCTAGTTCCAACTATGTGGAACAGTATTTTCCTAAGGCTGTAGTCTGTTAGAAAAAGGCCATATTGAGTCATTGTTTTCTTAAGACAGGAGACGAGACTGAGTGACTGGTGCTGATGGGCAGCCTAAAATAATATTTCATTCTTGTCATCCATAGGCAGTTTAAGATCAAGTGATTTTGGACAGAACTACAGTATCCCTCTTGGTCTGGAAGAACAAAGCTTTTGTTATTTATGTTCTTAAACAACAGAGCTTTGTCTTATTCTCAGGAGCATGCAAACCAAACAGAAGATTTCCTGAAGGGCCATCCTTTTTATTGTACAGAGTGATTCCAAGTGGGAAGTAGACACATTCAGCTCCAGCCCCCTGTGGAGGTCCCGCGTCAGCAAGGAAAATAGCCATGACTCATAGGAGTACAACAGCCAGTTAGGTTTGGGATTCATTTCTCCTATACTGTGCTGAAGTCGGTAGATTCAGCCATGAAAAAATTCCCTGTTCCCTTGGGGCCTCGTTCACCCTACAAAACAGATAACCTTGTTTTGCTTTTCTTGGTTGAGGCAGAAAAATGAGAATGTCAATCAATATTTAGAGTTGTTTTCACTTTGGGAATTTCTGGTCCATAGAGGCTTCTTTCAAATACTCCTGTGATATCCTTTCTCAGCATATCTGGCTATTCAGTAATAGATACATTTCCCCATATCTGGCGGTTCAGGATTTACCTACATTTTGGATATTGGGTACATTGATTGCAATGAGCTTCCTATTAATAATAATACTGTCAGTTTTCTCTTAATGAATGCTCATCTTGTAATAGAAGCAGTTCTTAACATGTACTTGACCATTTAATCTTCAGACCAGCCCTAGGAGATAGTTATAGTGTGTGGCATATTCTACATATGAGGGAACTGAGGCACAGAACTGTTAAGTAGCTTGCCCACGGTCATGCACTTAAGGGTCCAA
Organism: Cabassous unicinctus; assembly: GCA_029593785.1. Lineage (NCBI taxonomy): Eukaryota > Metazoa > Chordata > Mammalia > Cingulata > Chlamyphoridae > Cabassous > Cabassous unicinctus. Next base: position 12,201 of record JAQZBX010015389.1, read on the forward strand.
GCTGAGATTTGAACCCAGGCAGTTCAGCTCCAGAGTTCATGCTCTCAACCACGATATGCTGCTTTACACATTACTTGAAGCCAAAAGGTAGTTTTAGCATCAAATCTTAGGAATGCAGTTTCTTTCTTACTAAGTGTAAATAATGGTCAGTTTTAGTCTATGTCATGTCATATAGCTTTTGGGTAACTTAGACAAAGAGCAAGGCCACAGAAAAATTGAACCTCCTCTGTGGGGCTCATTACCTGGAAGAATTTTGGTTAATTCTGAATTTAAAATGTTTTTGTCTTAAGCTAATTTTAATTGCGAAAAACTTTAGAATTTTGTCAAATGTATTATCAGTATGTGTCTGTAAATTCATGTTCTTAGGACAGATTGAATTACTATATGTGTAGTAATCATGTTTTGTTTGTTTGTTTGTTTGTTTTTTTATTTAATTTTTTTGGGAGGCACTGGGGATTGAACCCGGGACCTGGTACATGGGAAGGAGGCACTCAACCAACTGAGCTACACCCACTCCCCTACTCATGCTTTTTAATTGCCAGGTTTTTTTTTTTTGTTTGTTTGTTTTTAAGTTTTGCTTTGTTAAAGTAAGGCAAGACTTCTTACTGAAAATTTTTTGGGCATCTATTTCTCTTTCAGTTTATGCTATAAACTGTGGCTCCAAGAGTCAGCATTTGAACTGTCAGCAGTTCCCAACCAGGTAACTGGTCCAGGGCCTAGGGTTTTTTAGGCAGAGCTGGCATAATGAAAATAAGGGGCTATTTATCTGTGTTAGCTGGAATGGAGTTACTGCCCTGCCAAATCTCAATTGGTTTGATATCTAATCTGGTGGGTCTGAATGTTCCTTACGGTTTTCTCATGAGCTTTTTAGCTCCACAAACAGGGTCAGACAAATTAGCTTATGAATCCAGAAATCATTCCTGGGCCAGATTTAGGGACATTTTTCAGTCATCCATAGCTGCTCTGATATTTCAGATTTGCTGACAGTTCGTGGTTCAGGTAAGGGTTTGCATTCCTGAGCTACTTGTCTTTTACTGGGATCATCTTAATTCTTGTTTGTGGGTATGAGATAAAGGGTAAGAGATGAACTCATCATGAGCTTCTTAGTGCCTGATGTGATAGCCAATAAATTAATTAATTGACGATGACAGGGGATAGGCTCCCTAGCCAGCCCCTGCTAATGCAAGCCTTGATGAACTGAGAATGATGCCTGCTAAAGGTAGACTCTGGTCCATTGCACTAACAATCATAGGTGCAAGAAGACAGTAGTATTGGTATTAATATTTTTAAGTTTCCTGATCCATTGCATTGTTTTTAGTAAGTTAAAGGAGAACAAATGTTGGACCACCCTGAGACATCACTTCCTTTGTTTCTTCATGATGTTTTCCTGCTTTGTGACAGCTCCCAAGCAAAATGTCAAGTAGCAGTAGCATGTCTTAGGCTATTATGATTTTCATGATTGTAGGAGAAGGCAGTGCCAATCCTTTAGAAAGCTCTCATCATGTGCTTTGGAGTGAGCATTACCTACTAACCTATGAAAAAAGCTAGCATTTCAGTCAAACAAAGTCTTTAGTGTTTGTGAGGGCCCGGGAGCCAGGGTGAGCCGTAAGTTGAGAAAGGGACTGTATAAAAGCTGTGAGGCTTCTAACTGAAAGATGTGCTGGATGGTTGTTGGCCACAGTCTTGGACAGGGAGATGGTTGTCTCCCAAGATATAGGAGGTGAGGTCTTACCAGGGGAAATTTCTGGACAAGAATATTTGTGAAATGACTTAAATGCCCCAGTTTAGAGTATCCTTGGCCTTGTCTGTTGATAAATGGAGATTTGAACATGGGAGTTCAGGGGGATTTAATGGAGTTTTATTAAGTAGATGAACAATAGGGAGTTCTGTGTTGAAGGTTTGTTGACAATATTACCTTAAGGGGGCTTGTTTTCCACTTCAGATATCCAGGTTACAGTTGAGTAAAACAGATGACAATTTTAACCACCTGGCTTGTTCAGAAGTCTCAGTTCTTACGTGTTCACAATAGGCAGCAGCCCTGTATAATAAACAAAGGCTTAATTAAATAAATGTATCTAAACAGAGCAGAAATACATTCCGCTTCCCCTCCCCCACCCCCCCACCCCCGAATAACCAGAGATTGGACATTTTAAAGAAAAACCCCAAAGGGAGATTCCCAAAGGATTACTTTCTCTGTGGTCTATGTAATGCTCTGCCTTTCTTCTTGGTATCAAATCTCAGGTTGAATTCCATCAATTATCTACAGCAAACAAAATGTGCAAAAATGTCTCTTATGTTACTGTTGTTTATATTTCAGCAGTAAACAAAGTAAGTTTTCTGTCTCAGATTTTCCATTAGGAGTTTATAAATCCAACAATACAACACAATTTGAATATTGTGTAGATTCTATTGTCAAATTGAAAGCATAATGATTGCTTTAGTTATTTAAAAGTTTAGTGTAAGGATTCTTTTTGATAATGCTACAAAAGTATTACAAAGTTTGTTAAAGAAACATACTATTTGTTGAGGATTTGGAAGGATTTGTCACTAGGTAAAGTACAGTAAGTAGCTAAAGGGTGTGATGTTGGGGTTACATGCCTGTCAATCTCTTTTTTATTTTTTGCTTTTCTCTTTTAGTCACCCCATAATAATTACAACTTAAAAATGTTTTCCAGACATCCTTAAATAATTGTAAATCTGAGAAATATATACTGGTATAATTAACCCTTAAAAATGGAATGGAAAATATCATAAAGAAAGCAAGAAAAACCTGGGCCAACTGTCTTATATAATTTTCTGCCCTGACACTCCCACCCTAGTATATTCTTGGCTTGTGTGCCAAGGCCAAAGGAGCTGGACAATAAATTATCTCCCGATTCGCTCTCTGGGCATAGTTATTTATTTTTTTGAGCTATGGAAGATATTTAATTGTGCCTATGAGCTGCTTTTTCATCCCTGCCTCAACCCCCTTTATTCTTGTTTCTGTGCATGGGTAGAAGGCTGCCCATTTGCAACATAGCTTTAAAACTGCTCTGGAATAGTATCTATTTTCCTCCGCAAATGATCATTTTAGTTTCAAGTTTATTTCAGGTACATTAAGCCTCCATCTACTCATACTTAATAACAAATGATCCTATAAAAGATTGGAGTAGAAAAAGGTAAAAAAAAATTGAAGCATAATATCTAGTTGCCTGAGAGATTTAATGCATATCATTTTCACTCAGCATTTTTCCTCCTAAAAATAAAAAGAAAGATGAAAATTACCTCAGGTTTTTGCTGCTGCAGTTGCCCTTTGGTTTCCAGAGGTGGCTTGGTTCTTTGATACCGTCACAGTGGGGATTGCCAAGTCTGGAAAAGATCTTGCTCCAGGTATTGTCACGTTTTCCCAGCTTACCTGTCCTTCTTCTCTCAGACAATGAAGCTGTGATTTTTCTCTGGCCTTGAGAGGGAAAGCAATTCCAGATAAGCAGATTATTGTGTGGGATATCTCATCTATGTTGTTCTAGTGCAGCCCTTTCAGCTTTCCAGAGCCAGTTAGACTTGTTATGAGGAGCTAAGAGATTGGCTGGATCTGGGGCTCAGTTTCATAAATTATAGCCTGGCATACGAGAAGCACGAGCCCTATAGTTGCTGTAGTTCAGAGGCCTGCCAGTTCCTGCCCTAACGCATACGTAGTCGTAATTGAGTTTTAACACGGCCTTGGATGTTTCTGTACTAAATAGCTGACAGTGCATCTTCAAGATTGTGTGAGTAATCCTGATTCTTTTTTTTTTTTTTAACTCAGTAAATTAATTACATGCCCTGAGAGGGAGTGATTGTGATTAGAATATACTGAACTAGCAGATGATTCATTTTCAAGGTGCTGTACTCTAATGTATCAAGTTCAATATGATTATTTTGAAAGCTTCTAAGACCTGGCAGGCTTATACCAGCTTTTTGCCATGAATCAGTCAAGCTGCGTTTTGAAGGAGGCTGTTCAGTGCAATGCGAGCCCCGTTTGTTTTATGGGGTCAGTAAAGCGATAAAGGTCCAACATGAGTAGGTTAAATCAGGCTGCTGGTGTCAAAGCAATGGATTAGAGAGTCAGGCAAGGTTCACAATTTTCCACCCCCACCATACAAAACTGAGAGTGAGCAGCAAATGATCCTCTGGGGACACAGGTATACGGCAGTTAGAAAGTGGAAAAAAGAGAAATGTAAAGTGATGGTAGCAATATTTTACTTCACTGTTATTGAAGATGACTCAAGACATATTCTATGGATAACTAAAAAATTTTCATATGTACATAACACTCTTATGTGATATATTTCTGTTGTAAAGACCTGAATGAGAAACCACTGGCTTGTCTTTAAAAGCTTTATAAGAAGTACATTAAACACACACAGGCACAACCATAAACAGAAGAAACTATGTGGATTGGAATTTGTGGTTTGAGTAGCTCAAATGATCCCAGGGAAGCTGTTGTTGGGTTTGTGTAATTGTTTGGGGTGATTTCTGTTGCTAACAATGCTGGAAGAGATTGAAATGAGAAACTAGAAAACACAAGCATTTTATTACGTCCTATAGCAGACACTGCAGGATAAGATTAATACTGAGCATAGACTGGTAACGTACACAGTTCACTTTTTAGTTTTAAATCATTGATTTCTCCTAGCCTGTCATCAAAAGAAAGAATAAAAGGGATTTTGCCTATGAAGTTAATGTTAGAAAGGAATAATGTTTCTTCCTTCCAACAAACAATTTTTAAGCTTTCCTCAAAACAGCACAAAGCTAGGTACTTATAATTTTGTATTGCTTTTCAGGTTTTGTGTCTTTTTTTCTCTTTAGACTTGCAGATGTAAATGTATACATTTGTGCAATACAAAAACCATTTGGACAGTTTTTAAATCATGAGTGCCTGTGGAAATATAAACCTTTAAGAGCTATAGTGATTACTTGCCAATTTCTATAAAAATGACATTTATAGACTCAAAATCAGTTTATTTTTGCTTGTGCCTATTTAAATGCCGGACATGATATAGCCAGTAGGAGAAAAATACTATTTGTATTTTTACAAAATTTTATGTTTAGATCACACTGGGAAAGAAAAGTTTTGTTGTTAAAACTATTTTCCCTTTCTTAAATTTAACTGCCTTTAGACCACACTAATGAATAAGGTTCAAAAAAGAAAGAGAAACAATCAACACAGAAAACCTTTGGGTATCAAATGAATGTATGAAAAAGAGATAGATGTAAAGAAATGTAATTCAAATATATTCTTTTAGAAACACATTTACTGGATGAAGAAATGCTATAATGAATTCTGTTATTTGAAACAGAATAGTGAGTTCATTTATTAGTTTCTATAGCTATAGACACTAATAGTAATAATATTTGACACATTCATTGTTATACATTTGTAACTGACTGTATTAGTGGAAGAAAGTAGCACATTAATAAAAGGAACATAGCCTCATCCCTTTAGGTGGTTTGGGACCTACCTAAGAGTATGCAGTATTGGGGGTGGGAGCTGCTTTGCCCGAAACACCTTCTGCCTTCTAACTTGACTCCTCCTCTTTTCCTAGGGTCAATGTAGCTTTGTTGTAGCGATCGTATTCCTTTCCACCTTTTCCTGCCTTGATTCTTTATATTAGCTTGCTTGGGCTGTTATTGAGATGAATCAAATAAAAATGACTTATGCTTAATTATAAAATTTTAATAAACTATCTATATAATTCAGAAGGTGTTTAAAACCAGGGCTCAGGGAAATTCCGGGGGGCATGTACTTGGAGTGGTTATATTTTGCATTGATGCTTCCTCTAGGACCTCTATCTCTTCAGTTCTCCCTGAGATGCCAGAGTCACATCTCTTTCTTGAGAAAGTGCAGGGCATTAAGAAAAGAAGGAGTAGAAGAACACTGGGGGCTTAGTGGACAGAGAGGTGGAGAGCTGTGGGCAAGGAGTTGTGGGAAAATGAATTATCTTCAAAACAATAGTAGCTGAGCCTTCTCCCCTCCTCTCCTCTTTGTTTTCCAAAGCTATTTTCATATGACTGCGGAAGTTCTTTTGCAGATAAGGTTTGGCAAAATTATGCATATCTGTCATAGACAGATGGATTTGACAAAGGATCCGAAATGGAATGGATTACATCATGAACTTGCGAAGTGTTCATGAATACACATTGGCATTTGGAAACTATGAACACTACCTACTGAAGCAATGAAAAAAAATATTATTTCTTGATTGAATGACATTTTCCAGTATTTGATTTGGTGAGTTTTGTTTTTGGAAAGAATTGCTTTTCCTTAAGACATTTTTCCAGCGTTGTACATAGGATTAATCTTATTGCTTAATCTTGCCCAAGAATTTTATTATTCCCAGTGGTGTTTTCAAAAGAGTTGCTATCCCACTTTTAGCATTTTTTAAATAAAGCAAAGCAAAACAAATGAAACAACACCCTCCCCCACCCCCAAAGAAAACCCCACAAAACCATATCACAAAGGAGTTAAATGCTATAGATTTGTATAATTCCCTCCTTCTGTTGAGTGTTGAACTGCTCACTGGTTGACCAGAGTTTCATTTAATTTAAAGGCAATTAGTTATTCCATCTTAATTATATCTTAAGTGCAGGTGATATAATTTCCCATTATATTGGTCATCTGCCAAAATTGTGTCCCTCTGATTTACATTTCAAGAAGCAGAGTGGCTTAGTGAATTAATCTTGGAGTTGGAATCAGTGGGATGATGAGCAGGTTATTAGTTTTTCTAAGCCTCAGTCTCTCTGTTTGTAAAATTAAAATAATGATATATGCTCTGGAATTTTACTGGATGGGTAAATATCAGTATCATAGTGAGAAAGTGCTTGTGAAAGAATATTTTAATTTGTAATTTGTAATGTGCTATAATGTAATATCCTGCTATCATTATTACAGCAGCTTGTTGCACTACAGTTAGCTTCCTTTACTTAGTCCCTGCATTGAATAATACTTTTTAAGGCAAAGACAGTTTTCACTGTTTGATCTTGGAAAGTTACAAAGGGTTTTGGAGTCTCAGTCCTTATATGCCTGTTAATTGGATATTAAAAATGACAATAGGTTATTATGACTAATAACTGTAGTATGGTATGTGAAAGCATGTTTAGTAAATTTCTAAATGCCATTTAAATGTCACTTATTACAACTATCATTGGTATATTAATAAAAAGTATTTATAAATTGTAAATTTTAAACATGAAAAATATCAGATGAATTTCTTATTGATTAGTTTGTTTAACTTTCTACGCTGGGTCTGCTTTCCTCAAACAGGATGGATTTTACTGTTGGTTAAGCTTGCACCTTAATTTTCCTTCCACTTGGATCTAGCACTAAGCCAATAGTCTGATAAGCATTCCTTCACAGTCTAAGTTTAGAACTGTTAATGACAAGGTTGTAGAGGACATAGTTATCTCACAGGAAAAAGTTAGAAAATTCAGACCAAAAGCTGTTGTCAGATATTTTATTCCTGCCTTGATTCTCTTTATTAAACATCACTAATGGAGTCATCATGTAGGTATTTCGGTGGTACTTATTCCTATGCCTGATCATCCTGGGGACAAAATGAATAATCAGAATGACTTTCTGAATGATTTAGAAAGTTTAGCTTGTAGTGTTGAATCCTAATTTTTTGGCTAATTCTGCTGTGGAACGTCATCATGCTTTTTCAAATATTAGCCACAGCTGCATCCTACGTTTAAGCTACTGGAGCGCACATTTATTAAGAGTTTGATTATTTCCTCACAGTAATATTGGTTAGACTGAAGCAGTTACCCTGCCACCTGTGGAAACCTTTTTTGTCCAGATGAAATCAGAGAGGAAGCACAATGAGTAAAACAAGTAAAAACAGAATAGACCTTCCCCCACCCCTACCTACACACCCCGTCTAGCAACACATGAGGAAACTTTCTAGAAACAAATTTTGTTTGAAGCAGTTAGAAAACTGCCATCTGGACTATTGTCTTGACTTTCTGGTGCCGTTAGTGATTGGATAAGAGTACTTCTTTGATACTTTAATATTATAGTGAAAAAATGTCTTTAAACTTCATAATAAGACTTTGTTCATTCAGCAAAAATTAGGAGTTAGATACTAGAAACACAAAGATGAATGAAACATGGTGTATTAGTCAGCCAAAGACGTGCTGACACAAAATACCAGAAATCTGTTGGCCTTTATAAAGGGTATTTATTTGGGATAGAAGCTTACAGTTTCCAGGCCATAAAGCATAAGTTACTTCCCTCACCAAAATCTATTGCGACGTGTTGGGGCAAGACGGCTGCCAACGTCTGCCAAGAATTCAGGCTTCTTGGGTTCCTCTCTTCCAGGGGCTCTATTTCTCTCTGGGCTCAGGCTTGCTTCTCTTCACAAGGCCAGCTGTAGACTATCAGGCGAACGGCTCTGTCTCTCTCCCTGGGGTTTCTGCCGTGTCTACGGAGCTGTCTGTATTCCTCTGTGTTCTTCTCCTGTGTGTTCACTTCCCAGTCTCAAGCTCAAAACTCCAACCTCCCTTCTCTGCAGTACAGTTTCTCCAATGTCCTACTGAGGTGACCCAGTCGAAGACTTCATCATTATTTAGTCAAGTAAAAGTAAAACCTCTGAATCCAATACACTCTGATACGCCCAGAGGAAAAGACCAGTTTGCAAACATAATCCAATATTTCTTTTTGGAATTCATCAATAATATCAAACTGCTACACGTGGTTTCCTCAAGGAGCTTACAGCCTTGTAGAAATTATTTAATATTTACAGAACTTTTGGAATAATTCTGAAAGAGAAGGGTTAAATTTGGGGTTGCTATTCTTTCCTTCAAAGTATTTAATATTAATAATGGAGAGAAGGACTAAAGAGCTACTGTATATTGAATATACTGGGTAGAAATATCTAAATTTTATTATAAAATTATACATTTTTAAGAGCCAGAAAGACTCTTAGACCTTATATAATCCAGTCAGCATATTTTACAGGCAAAGAAATGGTAGACTCAAGTTATTATAGGCTTGTTTAATTTTCACACACAGTAAAACTGAGACAAGAACCTAGATTACCTAGGATTAGAATCCAGTTCTCCCCATTTTCATTTTCTTACACATTATACTGACAACATATATTACTACAAAAAATTGCTTAAACAAAATTATAAGTACCTTTCTTTATATTTGCAGCTAGGACAATTGTCTACGATCATGATATTTAATAGAATATATATGAATAAGATCTAAGATATACAATTATGATTTAAAATCTAAAATTGATAGGAAAGGAATAGAATTTCACCATTCCAGAAAAGATTTAAAATCTCTCAGTTACTTTCTGCTTATTAGTTTTGGCGGTGTTAGCGGCAGTAACATATAGAATCTGAAATTTCATTGGCTTAACCCAGAAATTTATTTCTCACTCAAGTAAAGGCTAAAAGAAAATGAATTCATGTCCATCAAATGGGGTTTTTCTGACACTGATCTCCTTACCACAAGCAACCAGGCCCAAGAGCACTGGCAAAGAGGAAAACACAGAGGAGTGCTCATGTTCCATTGGTCAAGTGCAGTCACATGACCCCCACCTAGTTGAAGGGAGGCTAGGCCACTGTGGTGGTTTGAAAGTACATGTAACCCAGAAAATCATGTTCTTGGAGCTAATGCATTGCTGTGGTGTAAACCTATTGTATGTAGGGCCTTTTAATTACATTACTTCAGTTAAGGCATTGCCAGGTGGGTCATCATCCTTTTACTGGAGTCCTTTATAAACTGGATGATTATGGAGAAAGAGAGAGAGAAAGCCATGGCAGCAAAAAGGTGAAAGCAAGGGAACCCAGAAGAGAAGGGAGAGACCAACAGATGCTGCCATGTGCCTTGCCATGTGACAGGGGAGACTAGGATTGATGGCAGCTGATGAGGCCTTGATTTGGACATTTTTCTCAGCCTTAAAACTGAAAGCTTGTAAGCTAATAAATTCTCAGTGCTAAAAGCCAACCCATTATATGGTATCTGCTTTGAGGAACTTAGCAAACTAAAACAGTCATGTAGTTCTATTTGTACCCAGGAAGAGTAAAATGTTGGGTTGGTGATCGACTAATGCCATCCTTAAAAACAAAACAAAAACATCTGTTCTCAATATGTCTATTTAGAACCCAAACCTAATAGCCAATAAGTTAAATGAAAAAATTGTGATTTTTAATATCTGGAAAAAATTAAGTATATGATATTACTAATTCCATATTACTAATTCCATATGTTCACATTTTCCCAAGATTATTAAAAGGTAACTGAAGATTATGACTATAGATATTGTTTTGATTTAATATTTATGTCTTATAAAGAAGAAAATGGCCATAGGATGTTTGTCCCTCTCCACTTGTACCATCCTCTCCTGTGTCAGATATTTGAATCCCTTGCTTTGTATTTTTAAAGAAGGTGAAAAGGAAATGAGAAACTGACAATAAAGATTAAATGACTTATCAAAATTTATCTACTCCCTTCAATCCCACAAGTATTTTATAAACTTTGAAGCACATGTTTACTTTTTAGTGGAGGAAAACCAGTATAAAGTGAGTATATATCTTTTTGAGAGCATTTTCTTGCCTGTGTTTGAGCAAATGGTTGAACTAATATAAGCTTGGTTTGTCATCTGTTTTCTAGAAGCTAAAAATTTTTTCTCCACCCTGAAATTCCAGAGATTAGCAAAAATATTAAAGTCATGAATAAAGAACACACATGCCTACTGAGTGAGCAAAATTATTTTATGATTATTGCTATTTAAAATAATCTCTCCACAAACTTTTAAATTTTTAAAAATAAAACATCATAAGCCAATTTTAGTCCTTTACTCAGGTTATATTAGGTTAAAATATTTTTGTTGGGTGTTAAGCCAGTTACAACCTAAGTTATTTTAACAACCAAACTACTTTCCTTTCATATGAACCAAATTTACAATCAAGCTATTTAAGAAATAAAGACAACAAATAAAATCTGTTTTAATCTTCATATATTGACCTAAAAACAGAAGGACTTTCTCATTTCATATCCTCATATTTATCTGATGGAACTAGGAGTGACTAAAGAGAATTCTCCCATAACTTCATTTACTTTTTGTTTATTTCCCTGGCTCATTCCAAAAACAGTTTTAGGTGCAATACTAAAAACTAGTAAAATCTCTTTAAAGTAACATCCAAACAATGTTTATATTTTGGTGGAATTGAACAAAAATAATAGACTCTTATAATCTTAACTCTGAGGCATTGAATAGCACTAATGTGCTTCAATCTTTAGATTCTGAAGATTATATTTGGTAGCACTTTTAAATATACTTTTATCATATTTATAGTGTTTCAACACTGGCAGACCACCTATTAGTATAAAGTAATGGCTCAGCACAGTGGAGTTATAGAAAGCATGGTCCTTGAGCTAGACTGCCAGAATTCAGATTCTAGCTCTACCATTTAGTATCTGTGTTACTCTGGGAAAGTTATTTAATCTCCATGTACCTCAATTTCCTTATTTGCAAAGTGAGATATCAATAGTACCTATCTTACTGGGTTGTTGTGGAGATTAAATATATTACTATACGTAAAGCACTTGGAATGTCTCCGTCTTAGTTTGCTAGGCTGCTTTGAAAAATACCACACTATGGGTTTGTTTAAACAATGGTGATTTATTGGCTCATAGTATTGAGGTTCAAAGAAGTCCAAAATCAAGACATTGGCAAGGCTTTCTTTCTCCCGAAAATCTGTAGTAGTCTGATGTTGGCTGCAGGCAATCCTTGGGGTTTCTTGGTTTGTATTTCTGTATCTGGTACATGGCAATATGTTCTCCTTTCCTTTCTGGGCTCCTACTAACCTCCACCTTCTGGCTCCTTCCTGTGGATTTCTCTTTATAAAGCCTCTAGTAATCTGGATTAAGACCCACCCTCATTCAGTTGGGCCACACCTTAACAAAAAATAACATCTTCAGAAAGTCCTATTTACAATAGGTTCACACCCACAGGAATGTGGATGGAGATTAAGAACATGTGCTTGTAGGGGTGTGTATTAGTCAGGGTTCTCAAGGGAAACAGAACCAACAGGAGATATCTATAAATATTATGAAATTTTTATAAAAACTGTCTCACACGGCTGTGGGGATGCACGAGTCCAAATTCTGTAGGGTGGGCTGCAAGCTGGGAAATCCAATTAATGTTTTTGATCAATTCCCCAGGAGAAGCTAGTTGACTGAAGTAGAGATGGAAATTCTCTCTTCTAACTGCTGAAATCATCACTTCTCCTTTTAACACCGTCAACTGATTGGATGAGATGTCTTGCATTGTTGAAGACAGTCTCCTCAGTTGACTGTAGATGTAATCAGCCATAGATGCAATTAACTTACTGATGATTTAAGTCCACTAAGTGTTCTCACAGTAACAATCAGGCCAGTGATTGCTTAACCAAACAACTGGACACCATCATCTGGCCAAGTTGACACATGAGTAACCATCACAGGCTACATAATTCTACCTACCAGTAGAATTAGTTTGTTGTCCTACTATTATTAATTTTGGGGGGATTGATTATTTTACAAAATGTATTTTATAGATAACTGAAGTTTATATGACCAGTGCCAAAATTTCTAATTCTAGGCAATTTTCATGGGTCTTTCTAAATGGATCTTACCTGTCTCTATGTATTTTTTCAATCTCTTAAAGACATTAAAGGGAATCTTTCCTTGGGATTTAGAGTCAGCATTATGATTAGAATTATCATTAGACCATCAAAAATGTAACTTTGGGAGGTGGGTGTGGCTCAATGGCTAGAGCTCCTGTTTACCATATGGGAGGCCCCGGGTTCGCTTCCTGGGGCCTCCTTGTGAGGGCAGGCCGGCCTGCGCGGCGTGGTGGGCTGATGCAGCAGGCCCTCACAGCAAGGGGGAGATAAGCGGACACAGAAAAAACACACAGCAAAACGAACACGGCAAACACAGGCAGCAAAGGGGGGATAAATAAATAAATAAATCTTTAAAAAAAAATGTAACTTTGCTATTAAGTAAGGGATTTTGAGTAAGGTGATATTCAGATGCTATTGAGATGATTAGGATGATGTTGAAACAACAAAAAGACAAACAACCCAATTTAAAAAATGGGCAAAATACTTGAATAGACATCTTTCCAAAGAAGATAAACAAATGGCCAGAAACATGAAAAGATGCTCAGCATCTTTAGCCATCAGGAAAATGGAAATCAAAGCCACAATGAGATACTATTTCACATCCATTAGAATGGCTGCTATTATTTTAAAAAAAAGGGAAAATAACAAGTGTTGGAGAGGATGAAGAGAAATAGGAATACTCATTCATTGCAGTGGCAATGTAAAATGGTGCAACTGCTATGGAAGACAGTTCAGCAGTTCTTCAGAAAGCTAAGTATAGAGCTACTATATGACCTGGCAATCCCACTACTAGGTATAGACCCAGAAGAATTGAAAGCAGGGACATGAACAGATATTTGCACCCCATTGTTCATAGTGGCATTATCCGCTATTGCCAAAAGATGGAAGTGTCCATTACTCAATGAATGGATAAATAAAATGTGGAGTATACATACAATGGAATATTATTTAGCTGTAAAAAAGGAATGAAGTCCTGGTACATGTGACAACATGGATGAACCTTGAAGACATCATTTTGAGTGAAAAAAAGCCAGACACAAAAGGACAAACAGTGTATGATCTCACTGATATGAAACAATTAGAATAAGCAAACTCATAGAGTCAGAGTCTAGAATATAGGTTACCAGGAGATGAGGTGGGGTAGGGAATTGGAAATTAGGGCTTAAAATGTACAGGGTTCCTATTTGGAATAATGGAAATGTTTTGGTAATGGATGGTGGTGATGGTAGCACAACATTATGAATACAATTAACAGCACCGAAATATATGTGTGAATATGATTAAAAGGGGAAATGTTATATTGTATATATTGTAACTGAATAAAAATGTTTTAAAAATCTGTGGAACTACATTATACAAACACTTAACCTTAAACCATGGACTTTAATTAAAACAATTATAAAAATATGCTATCATCAGTTATAGCAAATGTTCCACACTAATGCAAGGTGTTGGTGGTGGAGTGGTATATGGGAATCCTGTATTTTATGCATGATTGTTCTGTAAATCCAGAACTTCCCTAATAAAGAAAATAAGTAAGTAAGTAAGTAAATAAATAAATAAGATGAGGTTGAGAGGTATAGAGTGTTTTGACCCTATACCAACTGGCCCAGACCACTCTGCTGTTTCACTTCTGGGGCTAATTTCTGAAGGTTTGGGCCTTACCTATACCGTCCTACACTAGCACCCCTGCTTTAAAATCCCTGCTTCTATTTTGCTATAGGAGGTAAGTAAGCACATAGCGCCGTTTCTGAAAATTGTGCAAAAAATGAGAGATTAGGCATTCATTCAGGGTGTCATTTCTTCTCTGAGAATGAATAGAAACATGAGTGCATTTTTTCCTTCTGGGTAAGCATTGTGTTTTAGAGTGTGGCTTGGGAAATTATGGCCCATTGGCCAAATCTGTTTTTTTAAGATAAAGTTTTATTGGAACATAGTCATGCTCATTTGTTTCTGTATTGCCTACGGCTGCTTTCATGCTGCAAGGGTAGAGTTGAGTAGTTGTGATGGAGACCATCTGGCCTGCAAAGCCTAAAGTATTTGCTACATGACCCTTTAAAAAAAAGTCTGCCAATTCCTATTTTAGCGCTTTAAGGTTGGGCAAAGTTTGAAATAAATCAGATGTGACTATATTTAGTAGTCTCAGTTAATCTACATATTTAACTATCGGTATCACTGAATCCCCTAAGTATATTTTGGATAAACAAGAATTTATTGCAGTTGTCTATGTTGAATGAAGAACAAACAACCCATGATAGCACATTTAGGATATTGAGAGGAGGTGAAGATGTGATTGTCAAAGTCGCGTGGGAATCCTCACTGTAGTATTTGTTGCTCTACTGTTAGTACATAACATGAGGTAAAAGCATGTAGCTTTCTGTCTGGTCTGTAGAATGTTGTTCTAGGAATGTCACCCATTGGTAGCTGCTTTTCTCACCTACCTGCCCAATGTATATATAAATGCCTCTGTTGTTTCTTTTCCCATTTATAGCTACCTCTGTTCTTTATTGTTCTTCCCATGGATATCTCTGTTCTTCATTTTTTCTGTGAAGATTTGTTTTTCTGTTCAGAGTTTTCCAACTCTGTATTATTTGGGAGCATAGTGTGCAGAAAATGACCCTGAACTTGGATTTGAATTCTGACTCAGTCACTTTACTGAAGAGAAACCTCAGGGAAGTCACAATGCCACCTTCCCCTTTTCCCCCCAGTCTCAGTTTTGTTTCTGAGAAAAGGGAGATAAGAATCCAAGCGCTACTTACTGCACAAGGAGCAGCAAAAGAGACTAAGCACATGAGAAGACTCTTCAAATGCATATTATTACTTCTATCTTTAATAATGTTCTCAATTTAGCCCACTTTCTTCTCATGTGTATGTTTATGGAACAGAAAATAAAATGGATTCTGCATGAACTAAAATTGTCGGTTGTCGACTATGCTGAGTATGAATCTGTGAGTGTGAAGGAGGTTGGCTGAGAAAGCCTCTTCAGACAGCATATGTATTCCTCAGTGTCTGCATTGTTATTCATTTCTCTAATGCAAAATGTTATGCTTTAGTGCAGAGCTCCTGGGAAATATGCAAAGAAAAAGAAATAAAGAAAAAAGATAACCTTGGAGTGGGTGAGAGGTACTGCTAATTGTAGTAGAACAGCCTGAATAGAAACAAATTCTTGTTAGTTCATTTTAGCTACACTTCATTAAGTGATTTGGTATGTGGACAGAAAGGTTGTTAGTTGTTTAAAGATAAAAGAAGGAATAGTTTCCTACAGAGAAAATATACTCTAGTGCTGTGGCTATCAGAATTCTCCTGTGATAAGGCTAGAGCAGAATTACTGAAGAATGAAGAAAACATATGTGATTCCATTTTGTTTTCATCAGAGCCCATGAAGAACCTCCAGGCCTGGAGATTGCAACCTAATGCAGGTAGCTGACTTTAAACAAATACATGAATACGTAATTTAATGTTAGGCCATGATAAGTGTTATGGAGAAAGTAAAGCAAGGTGAAAAGAAGGAGTATTGGTAGGGGTGCTCTTTCAGATCTCGTGATCAGGGCCAGCCTCTGGAGTGAGGGAGTGAGCCATGACCATCTGGGAGAAGTGTACTATAAGCAAAGGCTGCCTGGGAAACATTTAGTATGGCTGCACCCCTACTTCCAATGGGAAGAGTGGTAGGAAATGTAGGGGTGGCAGCCAGGGGCCAGATCGTGTAGGGCCTTTGTTGACCACAGAAAGGACTCCACACTTATTCTAAATGTGATGGGAATCCATTGGTGGATTTGGGGCAGGGGAGAGACATGGCTGATTTCTGGCTGCTGTGTGGAGAACAGCTGTAGGGAGGCAAGGGCAGAAGCTGGGAGACAGTTGGGAGACTATTACAGTTCTGTTGGAGAGAGATGCTGATGGGCTGTGTTAAGAGAGTAACAGTGGAGGTGGTGAGAGGATGCAGACTTTGGAGCACTCCAGAATGTGTTTCATTTCAATAAACTAAATATAGATATTGAGATCAGCTCTGCAAAGTTGAGCATATGGAGAAGTGTTTCCTAAAGCAGGCCCAGCAGACCTTCAGAGACATCTGAGTTAATTTTAGGTGCTGTGTTACATGAATGGACTGTTTCAATTTTAATAATCACTTTTGATTTTATGTGTATTAGGAAAGATGTATAACTAGCATATAAAACCTGTAGTTTTGCAGTTATTGCTTGAAATGAAAATAAATTATGAAGTAGAGTGCAATGTTGTATGCAGAAGTGGCAAAAATAGTGTGGGTTCTATCTGTGACTAGATCTAGGGAATACTGATGGGATTATTCAAAGGTATAGTTCAGAGAGATAGTGAATGATATGTCTGAATGATATGTCTGGTAGGGTAAAGTGTAATAATAATTATGGTTATAATGATTACCATTTATTGATTGTCTACTCTATGGTAGGCTCTATACCAGCAATATAGATGATATTCATTCAATTCTCATAGCAACCCTATATGATATGGGTGGCAAAGTTTTAAAAAAAAATTTTTTTTTATTGTGATAACACATACAACATAATATTTTCCGTTTTAACTACTTTCAAGTATGAATTCGGTGATGTTAATTACATTCACAATGTTGTGCCACCATTACTGCCATCCACCCCCAAACCTTTTATCACCCCAAACAGAAACTCTGCACCTGTTAAGCATGAACTCTCCATTTCTCACCCCCACCTGTTTCTGGTACCTGTCATCTATTTTCTGTCTCTATGCATTTGCATATTTTAGTTCTTTCATATAAGAGAGTTAATACAATATTTGTCCTTTTGTGTCTGGCTTATTTCCCTCATCATGATGTCTTCAAGATTCATCCATGTTGCATGTATCAGAACTTCATTCCTTTTTTGTCTGAATAATATTCCATTGTATGTATATAACACACTGTGTTTATCCATTCATCCATTGATGAAATTTGAGTTAGCATCCACATTTTGTCTATTGTGACTAATGCTGCTATGAACATTGGTAAACAAGTATCTGTCTGAGTCCCTACTTTCAACTCTTTGGGGTTTCTACATGGAAGTGGGATTACTGGGCCATATGGTAATTCCATACTTACTTATCTGCAGCACCACTTAACTGTTTTCCACAATGGCTGTACCATTTTATATTCCCACCAACAATGCATGAGTGCTCCTGTTTCTCCTCACCCTCTCTAACACTTGCTATTTTCCTTTTAAAAAGAAAACTATTCTAGTGGGTGTGAAGTGGCATCTCATTGTGGTTTTGATTTTCATTTCCCTGATGCCTAATGATGTTGAGCATCTTTTCATGTGCTCATTGGCCATTTGTATATCTTCTTTGGTGGCCAAGTGTGGTAAAGTTTTATATTCCCATTTAACAGATTAGGGAACTGAAATTCCTAGAGGCTAAATAACTTGTTCCAGGATGTCCCTGAGTTTTCAGATATTGCAAAAGTATAAAAGTAATTTGTAGTTCTGGTCAGTTCCATGTGAACAGGGACTTAGTTGGTTTTGTATCCTGATGTATCTGCAGGATATATAATATTTTCGGTATATAGTAGACAATCAGTCCTTGCTGGACGACTGAAATAAAGAATGGATCTTTTATTTAGATCTGACTCAGCTGTGGAAAATATTAAGTTTTCTTCATAACAAGGTCAGGTTTAATAAGGAATCCCCTGGAGTTTTAAAGGGGAGGTCACATTTGAGGACTGTAGGTGAGTTAATGTGCCCCCTGAATGGAGGTTCTCCCAATGTTCTGACCTTGGTCTCACATTTTTCTCCTTATTCTCCCTTAAGAATTTCAATCATTCTCTGGGATCAACTCCTTAATCCTAAACTCCAGTTGTAGAACAAATAAACCAGCTAATAAACTTGGATCCACTTCAGGGTGACATAAGCTTAGGCAAGTTACTTAACCTCCCTTGAGCCTTAGTCTCTGTCCGTAAAAGGAAGAGATGGAAGCAGAATGTGAGCCCTGATCTGGCCAGAACCTACGTGTACCAGTGAGGGGCAAGATGCTTTGGGAGAGAGACATTAGGGGGAAGATGACTTGAAAAGCAAATGGAATTCAATTTCCGTTCCTTTTGATCACCCTTGTTTGCTTTCTACCTAGAACTTAGGTAGATTGAACAAAAAAGTCTTTTAGGTAACTTTTGTCAAGAGGCTTTAATTTTCTTTTCCTTAAAAAAATGGAAAAGCAAAGTATTGAAAGCAAAGTTGCTCAAGTAATAGGTAGGAAGCATCACACATGCTCTTTCTCTGTCCATAGCAGCTAGATACAGGGTGACCAGCACTTCTGCAGAGCAGGTGGTGTGAGGCCAGGTGTGAGGGCAGGTGTGAGGCCAGGTATGAGGCAGGGGGGACAGAGAGAAGTGACTGGAAAAAGGGGCTCCTGAAAAGGGGCAGGAGCTTCCTAATGGATCATCACTACAGAGTAAAGCGAGTAGGGGAGGGGGTTCCTGAGTGCAGAGGACCATTCCTAGCTGCTCTTGCTTGCAAGGTGGGAGCTGTGGCAAGCAGGAGCACACCTTAATAAGAACATTGCACGCTTAGTGCCCACTGCCTTCTCCTTGTCCCCTAGTAGCTGTTGACCAGCCCTGGGAGCACATATTTTTTGAGTGCACTTTTGTGCAAAATTAAGTAATAGGAGTTGGAGGTGGGGATACAAAGAAGAAAACCAGATTGCCATCCTCTGTGAACTCCTAATCTGGTAGGTGAAAAAAACACATAAATAAAATTTCCAATTCCAGGCTGAGTGGAGGTGAGCTCTGCAGAGGTAAATACTTGCGTTGGGAGAATAGTGTAAGGTGAAAAAATTCCAAATGGGAGAATCTAGAAAGATATTTTAGTAGAAATAGTTTTAAAATTAGACCTTGAGGGAAGGATATGATTCTGATGTTTTTCTTTAGGAAGGAAAGGGGCTCTAGTTTAGGCAAAGGAAACAGCTTCATCAAGGGCCTGGAAGCAGGAAAATGCAGGCGGCTTTGGGGGTGAGGTAAACTGAACGATGGGAGGGGATACAGGGGATAGAATAGAAGGAGAGGGAAGTTTTGGATTACTTTGCATGTCTGTGTGGTGAGCCTTTCACACTTAGTTGGTAGGTCTTGGGGAGTAGAGTGTCAGGAGAGGGTCATGATTAGATCTGTGTGGGCCAGGGGCAGCAAGGGGACTGGTTAGTTTTTTTTTTTTTTAATTTTTAATTTTTATTTTGAAATAATTTTGGATTTTGAGAAAAGTTGCGAGAATAGTCAAAGAGCTTTGGAATAGCCTTCAACTGGATTTACCAATTGTCAATATTTTGCCACATTTTCCTTATTATTCTCTATACATACTATTTAGGATTTTTAATAAATCATTTGAAAATAAGTTGTGGACATGATGCCTCTTTACCCCTAAATATTTCAGTGTGTGCTTCCTGAAAAACAAGGACTTTTGTTTACATTACTTTGGTATATTTGTCAAAATCAGAATATTGGTGATACACAACTATTATATGAGAGAAAAACTTTATTCAGATTTCACCAATTGTCCCAATATATAGGAAGTTTTTTCTTTTCACTTTTTTTTTTAAAGATCTATTTTATTTGTTTATTTATCCCCTTCTTGATGCCTCTGTTTGCTGTGTCCATTTGCTGTGTGTTTTTCTGTGTCTGCTTGTCTCCCTTTGTTGTGTCATCTTGCTGACACAACAACCCGGGGCCTCCCACATGGTAATCGGGAGCCCAACCACTTGAGCTACATCTGCTTCCCATCTTTTTACATTTTAAAAAATCCTCTAGGTATTAATGGAGTAGGCACAAATTGAAGCTCTGAGAGTGGGGATGAGACGGCTATTTCAGAGGTGGACAAAATAGGATTTGGCAACAATGGGTGCTAGAGTGATAGAGGAAGTAAAGCTAATAAAGAGGATTTCGTTTCTAGTATTAGAAAAATGAGTGTTGTTAACTAAAAGGAACTTCAGGGAAAGAGATTTGAAGGGCAAAGCACTCTTATGTTCTGGAGTTTGGAAGTAATAATGGTAATTGGATTTCTACAGTGCTTTAAAAGGCAGAAAAAAGTACAATGAGAGGCAGCTTAGTGTAGTGGCCAAGGGTATGAACTTTATAGCCAGACTATATGATTGGAATCAGGGTTTGCCACTTATTAGCTGGGGATCTGGGAAAGTTGTCTAAGTTGGATATGCCTCAGTTTTCTCATTTATCAAATGGTAATCATAGTAGCACTTGCCTTACAGGGTTCTGTTGAGGAGTGAGTGAGTTGTTATTTGTAAGGTGCTAGATTACAAGCCTGCCTGACACGTAGTAAGTGCTACATGTATTTGTTAAATAAATATAAGTAAATTGGTTTTCCTATTTTTCTGAGTTGCTAAATCCTCACCAACAAGTCCATGAGTTAAGTAGTAGTAGTATTCCTAGTGGGACTCAGATGTTAATTGGTTTGCCCAAGGCCATAGAACTGTTGACATAGAAAACACTGATTCTGTTCTACCTACCATATCAGACTATATTCAGGCTCTCTACGTGGGGGTACACAACAGGCAATAGAAATGGGTGAGCAGCTCCATATTAGGATAAGGGCTGGATGCTCTGTAGTTGAGAGCCCTTTGCATAGAGAGGATCGTTGTGGGCCTGGCATGTATGCATTTGCTAAGAAAGAGGATATAGAAGAAAAGACCAAGTGTTGGAGAATGTTGCCTCTGGGAGTGGACAGGTGAAGGGGATCTGGTGAATAAGACTGGGTAGAAAGAATTAGAGATGTAGGAGAAGAATAGGAGGGTGCAGAGCGAAGGAAAGGTAGAGGTATGAGAGTGCAGAGGAGCTCATCCATTCTTTGGGAGTTGAAGCAGTACAGATTCAGAGCAGCGATGCGGCATAGTGATCAGTGGGTCATCTAGTGATTTTAGTACAGTTTCTTTGGCTTGGTGAAGGCAGAAGCCTCTTTGTAGGGCCTCTAAAGGGGAATGGGAAGAGAAGAAATAGATTCCATGAATGTAAACTACTCTTTCAGTAAAAAGAAGGAGAATTTGGGAAGAAGCAGGGTTAAGAAACAATCTCTTTCCAACAGAGGCAATTGTCTTTGTCTATGAAGGCATGAGGAGGTCCAATAGGCTAGGGCAATACTTCCAAAGGTTCCCTGTGAAATAAACATAATGACAAAGAAGAAAAACTTAACTCTGCCATTTGGGGGCCTGGCTCATAGTAGCCTATCAGAAACATGAAAATTCTAAAGTTTAATGTTTTACCTTTAAAGTATTTAAAATTCCATTATGAATCGGTATTTGTTTTAATTCAAAATAAAGTATTAAGATATTTGTTACTGAGTAAAGTGGACAACTAAAAATATATACTGTGTTTTTCCATGACTCCCTACACTGGGATGGCATGGGCCAGCTTAAGAAGTCTGAGGCTGGAAAAGAGAGAACAGTGAAGGGGCAGAGTAAATTTAACCAGAGAAAAAGAGCAGGAAAGGTAGAAGAATTGGTATCATAGCCAAAGAGGTAAAATAAGGCAATTCTGGATGATAATGGGGACTAAAGTAAGATCAAGTAAGCCATCGAATAATTGAGATGAAGAGAAGGAAGCTGCCTTGGTAATTTCAATCTTGTCCAATTGCTCCTGACTTAGAATCTGTATTAGTTTGAGTCCTTTATTGTAGACCCCAGATAATTATGTTCTTAAATTGAACCTATTGTAAACCTTTGATTAGATTAGATCAGTTAAGGGCCATTTGATTAGATTGCTCCAGTAGGGCATGCCAAGGGTGAGTCTTAATTCCTTAATCCTCTTACTGGAGTCTTTTAAAGTGGACACAGAAAAAAGTGGCAGAGACAGAGAGAAGCCTCCAGCACTTGAAATCAGTGAACCCAGGAGAGAGAAAAGCCACAGACAGAACAGCCTGAAGCTCTAGCAATGAGACCTGGAGGAGAGAGAGCGGGACTCTGTCCTGAGTCTGATCACTTACAGCTGAGCTTAGGGAGAAAGGGAGCCTGGAGGAGAAGGCAGAGATGGACAGATTTGCCATTGTGCCTGGCCACATGGCAGGAGTCCAGGATCACCAGCAGCCGGCCTTCGGGGAGAGAGCTTTGCCTCATGGCTTGATTGGATATTTTTTCCAGCCTCAGAATTGTAAGTTTTTAACCTAATAAATTCCCAATATAAAATCCCACCCATTTCTGGTATGTTGCTCCCAGCAGCTTTTAGCAAACTAAAACAGAACCCAAATATAAAATTTCTCTCTTGCAGAAGGGAAGAGAAACTCATGTTTAAAAAGAAGCATTTGCAAAATGTTAAGCCAGACATTTGTTTGTTAAAAATATAAAGACCAGACCCAAATGTGGAACTGAGGGCCACTTATTTCCCAGACTCATGCTAACCTCAACAAATATCTCAATATGCTAACCCCTAGCATGCTGTTATTTTATTTCTCTTGCTTTATTGTTCTTTTCAATATGTTTTAGATAATGTTCCTAATGTAGTTTAAAAGTAAGGCTAAATGTTCTCCTGAAATCCCATTCTCTGTAAGTCATAAGACATCAGATACACCCAAGTTTCATACAAGATATAAGGCACATAGTTCAAAGTTAACTACCAAAATAGTATCAAATGACTACTGGTTAAAGAAAACCAGTTACAGAACAGTGTGCATGTACAGTCGCATTTGTGTATACATAAATTTGTCAGGAAACAGCCTGAAGCAAAGTTTGGAAGGATGGTCATGGAAATATTCACAGTGATCTTTTGTGGATGGTCCAAGATTCCTAGTCCTATTACTTATCTATTTTCTGTTATAAACATTTATTACTTTTACACTTTTCAAGCTTAAAAAAGAGGGCTCATTGTGCATGGATATCCATAGATTATTTAAAAGTTTTTTTCTAGTAACATACATACAATCTAAAATTTCCCCTTTCAAGCACATTCATTTTTTAAAACATTGTCTTAAAGTCAGAGAGAGATTAATAGAGCCAATTTAAATCCTCTTGGAGGACAGATTTGATATCTGCCTCTTGCTGTACGGCCTCCATTAAAAGTGAGAGCAAAAAGAACTATACAATTGAAATATCAATTGTGACATTGAGTAATTTTTAAATGAATGCATTTTTCAATTCACTGATAGGAGAAATCCTTTCTTTATCTATGAGGATCTCTGTCTGGAGCAACATGCAGATAATTTGTGGAATTATTGGCTATTTCAGGAGAGTAAGCAAGCTGTCATCTGTACCCATATTGTTTCTATATTTTAAAATAAGGTTACAAGAAAATACTACCACTAAAACTAGTGGTTAGATTTTGGCAATGGCAGATAACAGCAGAAAAAGTGATATAGTCAGAATCCTGCTAGCCATTTGTGCCCTAGAATTTTTAAGCAATTAATTATACTGCCCAATGTCAATGACATCCACAAGCAAATGACTTCAATTTCACTCCCTCCTTTTGGAGATATTTGTTGAGGTTAGCACTAGTCTGGGAAGTAAGTGTCCCTCATTTTCCACATTTGGTTCTGGTCTTTTTATTTTTAACTTTCACAGTTCCCACCCTCCAAAGCCATATCAGTACGATGGGTGGGAATGGGGAGATAAGTGAGGAGGTGTCCTTACGGCTGCGGTGTGGTGCTTTCGGCTGTCAAGGGTTCTCTTGTAAAGGCTCTGTTCTGGAGATCTAGGGGAACATTCCCGGGGACAGGTGGCTGCCCCCAGGGGGAGAGCTGGGTAATTAAGAACCTCAGAACTGTACTGTGCCAGGGGAGCAGGACTCCTGCTATTTGCTCTGTTTCATCAACAGCCAATTTATCTCCCAGTTTGCCAATGATGATCATATCTAGCCTGATGGCTGAGTTCCCATGGTCTGCCTTTCTACCCAGAAGAAGGGATTTCTACCTGATAGCATTTCTCTAATTTTACTCATTTCATTAGTTCTTCTCTTATTACTTATAAACTTAGGTATATTTCTGATTACACTAAGCTATTTGTAAAAAACAAAATTCAAGTTGATTGATTAATTTCCTCCCATATTCCACGTGACTCAAAGATGAAGCTAGCAAAGTTTCTTACCATTTTTCTCCCTGGATGCCTGGAGACATTGATGTGTTCTCCTAGAGGGCTGGGGCTCTGTTGATTGAGAATCATTACCTTAACATAAAGACCATAGATCATTGCATGCGCGCGCACGTCTGTGTGAGACCGTGGAAGGAGGGGAGGTGTGGAGAAAAGGAGAGAAAGAGTGGGTTAAAAACTTTTAAAATTCTTATCCATTTCTTATTAAACTAAGTGCTTAATTTTAAACTATTATGTTGCCATTATATAGTGCATAAAATGTATAATTGCCAATTCATTGTAACTATTATTTATTTTTAAATGAAAGACATTTGAGTCATTAAACTCTTTCCTTATCCTCTTTCCTGATGTAGCTAAAAATTGTCCTGCGTTTGAGTTGTAACTGCCAGTAGATGACCCAGTAATGAGGGAACCACTTATCAGTTGCTAGTCCCTTTTGCTCTTATTAAAAGCAACTTACAGGGAAGCGGATATGGCTCAAGTGATTGAGCTCCCACCTACCACATGGGTGGTCTGGGTTTGGTTCCTGGTGTCTCCTAAGGAAGATGAGCAAGACAGCTAGCTGACATGATGGACTGGCACGGCAAGCTGATGCAGCAAGAGACACATGGAGGAAAACATAATGAGAGACACAACAAAGCAGGGAGCGGAGATGGCGCAAGCAATTAGGTGCCTCCCTCCCACATGGGAGGGCCCAGGTTCAGTTCCTGGT